>JADLZL010006808.1:0-189167 GCA_015844335.1 Chrysopogon serrulatus | reverse complement strand
TCCAAGCTATGTTCTGCGACAACAGAGCAAACATATAGCCAATTGTCGGCTACAACAACCATTGTGACATTTCAGAACCAATTTATTCCTTTAGTATCTTTTACCCAAAAAACTGTGCAAGCGAAATCACCAGGCCGCATGTGGAGGAAAACTTGAATTGTAAATGAGATGAATCAGTAATCGAAAGTTCTACTGATAACCGCAGGTAGAATCTGATACTGGATAATCCATGCAAACCATACAGCTAAGCCAAGTAAACGCCACGCCTTATTACATTACCTCACTTTCTCTTCGATAACTCCCAGCATCCTTATCAAAAAGGAAAAATTACAACCTGAGCTGGGAGGCCTTTGACTTTAACACTGCTTAACTAAAAAATACAGAGAAAGAGCGCTTAAGTGCTGGTAACCAATCGGTGAAGCATTTCAATTGGTGCTGAAATCACTCTTACTGCTTTATTTGACGAAACTGAAGGGTCTCTGCATTCAGACATTCAGACTCTGCTGCTTACTGACGAAACTGAAGTCGATGAAGGGTCTGCATTCAGACATTCAGGATTCCCCTGCTGCTACTGACGAAACCGAAGTCGATAAAGGTCTGCATTCAGACGCCCCAGACATTGGTGCTCCTGACATGGCTGCCCCTTCTTCTTTTGAAGTACAGGCTTATCGATCGTCCCTCTACTCGTTCTCCTCCTGGTAGGCAGCGGGAAGCGGGCAAAGCGGGCAGACATGGCTGAGGCTGAGCCAGTGAAAGATGCACCGCTCATGGAAGGAGGGCAGGGCATCATCCTGAGCTTGCTGCCTGCCTCCACCTCAAAGTTTTCGAGGCACACGCCCACCTTGACGCTCGTCTCGGCAGAGACACGATCGCCTCCCGGAGGCTGGGACACCTCCGGAAGCACTGTCGCTGCTGCCCATACGCCTCCTCCTCCTGCCCATCTGCATCCACATCATCAGCTCCTGGAAGCTCCATATCATCATCATCATCGTCAATGGCATCCTCCTCCTGCGGGTCGTAGTAGTAGTATCTCGAAGCGATGGCATCATGCGAGTAGAGTTCAAGTCCGCCATGTCATTGGCTTGCAGCGGGCAGAAGTCTCTGGCACGGTATCTGCCCTCCCTGAGACCTCGCCGTAGTGCCGCACGCACATGGAAGTGAGCTTCCTCCCGTGGCATCGGATCGAAAAGGAACTGAATGCTCCCAGTGCTAAGATCCACAGTGTACACAATGCCCAATTCATTGGTGGACTCACGGATCGGAGGATACACATGGCACGCCTAGGCGTATATCTCTCCCGCCATCTGCTCCTACTACCTACTACCAACCTACACGGCCGCCGCCGCTGGTCTGGTCCAAGAAGGGGCGGAGGCAGAGAGAGGGGCGGCCGTCGACTTGGGAAACGAAAGATTGAGCAGATGAATCAATCGACCTACCTGGCCAGATTGATTTATAGACAGGGGGGACTCCGTCTCCGACTCACGATTGAATTCGCGTCCCAACCAATGGCGGATCCGATCCAGTGAAGGCTCCGGTCGGTTCATGGGGCGGAGACAGGGGGGAGGGGAACCAGAAGCTGTTTGGTTCGGCCTTTTAAGGCCCGGGGTTATTATCAGGTTTATTACGTTTGTTTCGTGTGTACACTACATAGTATAAACGCATGCTCCGGGAACAGGAACAGAACAGATCCGACCGAGCCTTGAGTGATTGATCTACGCCCGATCCGCAGCCGCAGCCGTTCGTCCCTTGAGCCTGATGGCCAACCAAACAAAGAAGGAAATAATCGATTCCCTTGCCGTACCGGTATCGATCAGATCCATTCCGTTTACGTTGCCGGCGATGGAACCAAACGTCACCTAATAGGATTCCTTATTAATCACGTTTATATATTACTAGTAAACATGCCGTGCGTTGCAAACAGGCGTATAATTTAATGATCCATGCTTGTGCCAATTGGTACAACAGAAGATATGAATTTAATCAGATTTAAATATCTTTTATTCCGCTTTAAAGATACTGCACAAAATATCCAATCATTATTACTTTTACAATTATTATGGGTATGCCAGCCATTATTAGAACACATAAAGTTTTTATTCTCGAATCAACAGAAGTGCTACAAAACCAAAGTAAATTACTATTTCTCACTGTTGTTGGTTGCCTAATCCAACCGAACCCCAAATCAACTCCCTAGTTGCCCGCAACTCATAATTCAAGGAACATGAAGCACTCATGACCGAAACAAATTCACTCGATAATTCTGAAATATCATGAAGAGGAAGGAGTGTGTATTTGGTTGTGATCAACTTTCTATTGCATTGTCCCATGTATAGTTTGACATTATAATACCACCCAAGAACATCGTGAGAATGTCACTGACAACAAGCAACTGCCATAAAAAACAACCGATAAATAACAATTATGAGTGCATTTTTGCTTTTCTAAAATATATATCCACTTGGGTTCATAGTATAGGTTGTTCACTTCAGCTAGCATGTAAGATGGAGAAACCATTAGCATCGTAGTGGATACATCACGAAAAACTGATGTAAGAAAGAAACTCGACAAAGCTATAGGAGGAAGCAGGAGCCAATATATGGTGCCGATTATGAACACATAAAGAGAGCCACCAATAAATTTCAGTAATTTGGCGCCACTGATATCGCTAATATAGCTCTAGATTGCATGATATAGCACAACTGATATTACATTGTTGACATACCTTCACCAAACACCAGACTATAAAAAAGAAGGGTGTGTCTCATTGTGGCTTAACACACCTGCAAGGTGCATTCTGAGTCTGTCACCGAGAATGTTAAGTGCTAAAATTTAACATACAGTTAGAAAAAAGAACTACATATGAATAACAGAATTTTTATATACTTTGGATAATGAACTCATCAAGATAGTATCGAAGCTCGTCACCAAGCTCAAGGCTTAAATATTGGTGACTGTTCTCCACCTATGACTATTTTGGTGAGTTCATTATCAAAAACCTAATAGGCCTTCCATTTCATAATGACCAAACTGTCAATCCCACAATATGAATGATCTCTGAACATAGAGATCTAGACCGCTAAAGAGTAAAAGGGTCATGATGCTTAGGTCACAAGTTATACCAACTAAAAATTCTATTTTATATGTTTTTTTTCTCTATATGACATTTGGTGATTATGTAACCCAACTATACCAAAACTAATATGGAGTGAAGAGAAGGCAGTAGCCATTGGCATATTTTAAAATCAGTTAATAGTTGTTACTTATCCTACTTATCAAGTTGTTGAAGTGACAGAAGCTATTACCCATGAATACTGTCAATTTAATACTATATCAGATATCAGAAATTCAGAATGTTTTACAAAGAATCACATATACCTGCATACATCTGACCATGTTTATCTACTGTCCTAACTGAAAAATGTTTACCTTTTCTTCTAAAATGTTGCCTTTTGCAACTCCTCTAAGCACCCAGCTTATCTAGTAATTTTCTCAGTGGTAACAACCTGCAGTTCAAGTGCAAGACTATAGAGATACCAAATGCTAATATGTAAATGAAAAGGAGTGAAAAATTTAGACAATTTCATGCCAAACAAGAGACCTATGAAATAAGCTGCACAAACATTATAATTTGTTTTATACTTGTACAATTTTCTGAAATCAGTGACCACCTTGGATAATACATATTATGAAGGCCTGGGTTTCCATGCTAGGTTGTTAGCATGATCAACAGATACAATCCCAAACTTGGGACCATTCCACCTGCCTATTTCCACTTATCTGACATGTTCAAAATAGATCATAAGGACACCCTTCAGAAAAATATGATTATAATTGGATTATTAGGCACAAGGAAACGAAAACTCACGTTTATTTAACTCTGATCTGTGAATACGAGTCGACTTGGACGACTCCTCCGTGGTAAGGTAAGCACACTTGACATCCCATATACAGGTAAGGTAAGCCATGTCTAACTATGACCAACATGCATTTTGACAGATACCCTTGGACAACTCCTCCGTGGTAAGGTAAGCACACTTGACATCCCATATACAGGTAAGGTAAGCCATGTCTAACTATGACCAACATGCATTTTGACAGATACCCTCTTCATACTGCGCAATTGAAGGAAACCTTTTACAATTGGTTCTTTATCTGAAGTGGGACAGGGATTTACCCTCAGTTCATCTAGACAAACAGCATATTTCAGGATAGAAGAAGCAACCAACATCTCAGCACCCCCTCCTCTAAAGCCATCCATCACAAAAGTTAGCAGACTGGAGAAACAGGGCAGATCACCACTCAACCTGATCAACGAATCATCTACAGTGACATCCAATTCTTCTGATAGTTCAATCTCATCCATGCGCTGCATAAGTAGAGAAATCCACTGTTAGAGGACAAAACAACATTAGTCACCAAGAAAACACAACAAGATATTAAATTCTCACCCCATATGTGAAGCTCATGCAAAGAAGGAGCACACTGAAGATATTCAGACATTAATTCCCTTTGTGCTCGATTACCCATTTGAATTCAAGTGCGATTTTCTTTAGACTTCTCATCCATAATTGATCCTGTATAATGTAGAGAGAAAATTTTAATGAAAAGACGTAAAATAATAAACATCATATTCTTTTTATACCAGGTAGGGGTTTTTTTTGGAATAATCAGGAGGAGCCCAGGGCTCCTACTGTAAATTAAAATAAAAAGAAAGTAAAGTACAGGTTACAAAAAAGAGTTTTCAGAACAGCAGCCACTACCAGCTCCAAGCAGCCAGCAGCCAGCAGCCAGGAATCAGCTAAATCAGGGGAAAATCCACAGGATTACAGGTTGGTAGTGATTCATGATTCTAACCAGGTAGGAGATTAGGTGTCCACGTACCTCAACTCTGTGAATAGGCAATAGTAGGTTTTCAAACTCCTGTAGAGCTGGTGTATCTTGGATCATTATTAGCACAGGATTTCGCTTCCACACAGGATGAGTGCCATTAACTATCTTCTGCAATCTCGGTGCGAATTCAATGCTGAGGTGGCTCATGTTACTTCTCCAAATCTGAAGATGCTCAAGACTCTCTGAATATATCCTGACATTATTTACTGCTAATCCAATTCCTAAATGTCTCAAATTACTGCAGTCCTTAACGACGTAGTATAGCCTGATTGACTCAAAAAGTGCACCCAATCAAATCCAATGTGTCAAGGTTATTGTACTGAAAGCAGTACATTTCTAAGTCTGTTAGGGAGAAAAACCCCCAGATGCAAACTTCTCAAAGACATTGACTGCATGTCTTCTAGAGGAAACTCAAACATCTAGCATCTCCACGATTGACTATTATGATTTCGGCAGCATTTTTCTCAGACAATATTTTTCATCCATTGCGAAAGTTTGTTTCGACCGCCTGTCCAGATAGTTGAGTCCAAACGGAAACAAGTGATACTCCCCGGATGCCTTTCTAGAATAGCTGTTATCTGGTCAGTAAGATTGAGGACTACACCTGGAGAGGCCGCTCCCAATTTCACCAGACAATGGACAAGGTGTTTGTCATGGAAAGCCAGAGGTGTGTCTTGTCAGTCCTGACCCCGGCGATGTACGCCGGCGGCGGGATGCGAGCTCTCGATGAACTTCGAACACAACACACACACACACACGAACACTTGGACTCGAGGTTTGGTGCTGCGAACAACTGAGCAGCGTTTTCTGGTTTTATTTCTCTCTTTTTATTCTCTGAGTACAATACAGAAGTAGCAGCGGCCAGCCGCATCGCCACTGAGCACGTCCATCCCCATGCCCACGATGCCGCTGAAACACCGGTCCTTCCAGGGGTCATGCACGAGCTAGTCTCGCCATGCCCTCCTACGCGCATTTAGCCTGCCTGCCCGCACTGGGGCTCGTGCGCATGCAAGCTGAATGAGTAAACATGCAGATGCTAACATGCAGATGCTAAGTATGCGCCAAGGTTTACTAACTAACAATTCTCCTCCTAAACTTTGCGCACACTGTACATCAATGACCCCAAGTCTAGAACGAAGTTCACAAAACTGCTCTCGACCAGGGGCCTTTGTCAAAATGTCGACCAACCGGTCTTTAGTCCCAATGGACTCAAGCGTAACCCTGTTCTCCTCGATGCATTCACGAATAAAATGGTATCTAACATCAATGTGTTTGCTACGGTCATGGAAAACAGGATTCTTACTCGATTGGATAGCTGACTGACTGTCAATCTTCAAGTTGATGGCGTTGGCCCTCCTGCCTTTGAGCTCGCAAAAAATCGCGCCCCGCCAAATCCCCCGACAAGCTGCAGTTGTTGCTGCAATATACTCGCTTCACATGAAGATAGTGCGACCACCTTCTTTTTTTGAGACTGCCAGGTGATTATATTGCCGCCGAGGAAGAATAGGATGCCAGAAGTGCTCTTCCTTGTATCAATGTCACCAAAGAAGATCACTGTCACTATAACCTTGCAGCTGTGCCTCCTTCCTCCTCTGATAATAGCAGCCATAGTGAAGAGTCCCTGCAATGTACCTTAGTACTCTCTTCACTGCTGTCATGTGTTCGATGGTTGGATTCTCCATGAACCTACTAATGTACCCATGAATATGCCAAATCTGGCCTTGAATTCACTAAATAGCGCAGAGAGCCAACAATGGACCTATACTGAGTAGGATCAACAGCAGGGGGCAGAGCTTGTCTTAATTTCAGCCTGGGCTCCATTGGTGTGTTGCTTGGGTTGCAGCCTGACAGACCAGCACCTTCTAAGATCTTAGCTGCATATGCTCTCTGGCTCACAGTGATTCCATGTTCAGATTGTACCACCTCCAAGCCAAGGTAGTACTTGAGCAGCCCCAGATCACTCATTTTTGGAACGTGCTCTTCATCTCCAGCTTGAACTTGTCAATGTCAGAGTGGTTGCCACCTGTGATCACAAGATCGTCGACGTAGACTCCAACGACGAGACGCCGTGCTCCCTGCCCACGCAGGTACACAGCATGCTCTGAGGAGCTCCTGGTGAACCCCAGCTTGAGCAGCGATGCGTCCAACTTGGAGTACCAGGCGCGGGGCTTAGCGAAGACCGTGAGGCGCCTTGATGAGGTGGAGCACCTTGTGTTCATGCCCCTTGAGCACGAACCCGGGGGCTGCTTTCGACATAGACGTCCTCCTGTAGCTCGCCGTTGAGGAATGCCGACTTGACATCCATGTGGTGCACCGACCAGCCCTCACTGCGGGCTTGGCGTAGGCCAGCAGCAACCGCACAGATTCCAGTCGTGCCACCGGTGCGAAGACCTCGTCGAAGTCGATACCTTGGCGCTGCACATAACCCTTGGCGTCTAGTCTGGCCTTGAACTTGGAGACGAGCCCAGCTTCATCACGCTTCGTCTTGTAAACCCACTTGAGGCCGATCGGTCGCACCCGGTGGTGGATCAGCGAGCACCCAGGTGTCATTCGCCCTCGATGGAAGTGAACTCATCCAGCATGGCATGGCGCCAGTTCTCATGCTCCTGCGCCTCCTCGAATGACGTCGGCTCAGCTTCACTTGCTAGCAGCAGCTGCTCCTCCAACTCCGTGCAGCCAGCCCCGGTGGAGTGGCTGGCCCTAGGATGTTGTCGACGCGTTGCGGTACCGGAGGGGCGCGTGTCATGATCCGCGTCCAGCTGCTGTGATGCGCCAGCACCGGGTGGCGGCGTGAACTCCGATGGTGCCAGCGTCCTGGTGGGTGTGCATGCCCGGCGTTGTACTCCCAGCGTCATGCACTGGTGTGGCGTGGCTGGATGGAGCTGGTGAAGCCTCAGGTGGAGTAGTGCTCCTGGTCGACGTACGCAAGCTCGTTGTTGTTGTAGTGGTAGTTGACCCGGCGGCAGCTGGTCCTCGATGACGGTCTCCCTGCCTTTTGCTGTGCTGGTCCTTGTTCCAGGACCATTGTGCTGCCTCTTCAAACACGACGTCGCGGCTGATGTGCACGCGTGTCTCGGGGTCATACACCCGATACGCCTTTGAGCCCCGGTTCGTAGCCGGCGAAGATGGTGCGCGCTTGCTCCTGTCGTCGAGCTTCCTCTGGTTCGGCGCCGTCACCTTCATGTGTGCGATGCACCCGAAAGTCTTGCAGGTGCTGGACGCTTGGGACACTTCCCCGTCCCAGCTCGTAGGAGTCTTGCCACCCACGCTCTTGGGCGATGGCGGGTTCAGCAGGTAGACAGCTGTGGTGACCGCCTCACCCCCAGAACTTGCCTGGCAGCTGCCGCCTTGAGTATGCTCCGAGCGGTCCCAACCACGGACTGGTTGCGGCGCTCGACAACGCCATTTTTGTTGAGGCGAGTAGGGCGCCAGCTCAGCGTCATGTCCAAGCTCAGCGCAGTGTCGACGAAGTCAGCCGCTGTGAACTCCCGCCACGGTCGGTGCGTGGGGCCAGCACCTTCTTCCCACTCTTGCGTTCAGCTGCAGCCTGAAATGCGCTTGATCGCCACCGCAGCAGGCGTCCTTGGTGGGCAACAGAGAGATCCACATGTACCATGAGTGATCATCAACAAGCAGTAAAAAATACCGGTTGCCGCTTGGAGTTGGAGGCGTGATGGGGCCACAAATGTCCCCGTGCAGCAGCTGCAGCACCTCTGTTGAACGAGAGAGTGCTGCTGCGGAACGGCATCCGCCGGTGCTTGCCGGGCGAGGCACGCATCACACACCTGCTCCACCTGGGACAGCAAAAGGGCATGCCTCGGACAAGGCCATCCTTGCCCATCTTGCGTAAGCGCTGCGAAGTGCAGGTGCCCGAACCTGGCATGCCGCACCCAGGCCTCTTCTTCTCCGCGGCGTCAGAGACCGACCCTGTGCAATGTCGGCGTCGAAACACGTAGAGCCGCCTGGGTTGCGGTGAATTTTGGCCAGCAACCGACGTTCCTCGTCACGAACCGCATCACCCCCGCCTTCAACCAGCACCTGTGCCCGATCTCGTCGAGCTGGCCGGCGGAGATTATGTTGGCGTGAGGCGAGGCGGAGGTAGTAGACGTTAGCGATGGCGCGGTGCTGTGCTCGCCGTTCTTGCGAGGAGAGCAGGGCGGTGCCGATCCCCCTCGATGCGGGCGACGGAGCCGTCGCCCGAACGGACAGAGCCGATGACTCCGATGTCGAGGCTGGAGAATGCCGCTCGCGCTCCAGACATGTGGTTCGGCGCTCCGTGTCCAAGACCCATCGCTTTGGTCTCGGTCGCGGACTCGTCGAAGGCAGCGAAGACCTTGTTCTCGATGAAGTGGAGTTGTTCGTTGTCGCAGATCGACGGAGGAATCGTCGATGTTGGAGCCGGGCGGGCGGCGCTTGCTGAATGGGGACGAATCCCTCCTCCTGGACAGTACCGAGAGCTAGAAGCAAAGTGGGCTCATCATCCTGGGCCACGTGGGCCTGATCCTCCTTCTTCTTACTTGGGCAATCACGAGCCCAATGACCCTTCTTGCCGCAGCGTGGACACGGCTCGTCCGGAGGCGCGCGGCTGCTGCTGGAGCCGCTCCGGGAGTCACCATTGCCGCCAGTGTCGCGGCCTCGGCCTCGGCCTCTGCCACGGCCCTTTGCTCGGCCGCCGGAGCTAGAGCCGCCCGGCTGGACTCCGTGTCCTTCTTCTTGTACTTCGATCCACTGCTCCTCTGTGAGGAGCAGCTTGCCGGTCGCGGTGTGCGCCGGCGCCGGCTCGGCGTCGTCGGCCGCCTTGAGCCTCCCCGTAACTTCCTCAATTGACAACTGTGAAATGTCAAGGAGAGTCTCAATCGAGATTACCAGCTGCTTGTAGCGTGAACGCGCGACACGGAGGTACTTGGCCACCACTTTCGCCTCGGGCTCGGTCGCCGAGCGTCGCCAGGCGCTGAACGATCCCGGTCAGGCGCAGGGAGAAGTCCTCGATGGCCTCGCCTTCACGGAACGCGATGTTCTCGCACTCGGGCGCGGAGGGTTCTGCGCGTGGCGCGTCCGCACGCGTTCGCCGCCGATGCGGAGCGTCTTGATGGTCTCCCAGGCCTCCTTGGCGGTCTCGCTTGGTGGCGTAGCGCAGGCACCATCTCGGCAGGGGCGGCACTTGCGGATCGCGTCGAGCGGTCGTCGTCGCCGAACTTCGACGCCGTCGAACTCGATGGCGTCCCAGAGATGGCGCGCCTGCAGCTTCAACTTCATGCGGGAGCGACCACTCATGGTAGTTGGTCCGCGCGTCAGCTGCGGCCAGTTGCCGAAACTGCCGCTTTCCGGATGATGCGCTCGACGACGATCTCCCGCGGATGACGTGCGTCGCGGGTGACGGAGCGGCTGGGAATTTGCCACGACGTGAGCGACGTCGCGAGGAGCGGCGAGCTGGAGATGGCGAACGCGGCCGGCGTCTTGCTGCCGAAAGCCGTCGTCGCCCTTCTTCTTCTTCTCATCCTTCGGCGGCGGTGAAGTCATGGTCGCCGCGGAGGTCGATCGACTTCGGCTCGATGCCAATTGTCAGTCCTGACCCCGGCGATGTACGCCGGCGGCGAGGATGCGAGCTCTCAATGAACTCGAACACAACACACACACACACGAACACTTGGACTCGAGGTTTGGTGCTGCGAACAACTGAGCAGCGTTTTTCTGGTTTTATTTCTCTTTTTATTTCTCTGAGTACAATACAGAAGTAGCAGCGGCCAGCCGCACATCGCGCTACGAGCACGTCCATCCCCATGCCCACGATGCCGCTGAAACACCGGTCCTTCCAGGGTCATGCACGAGCTAGTCTCGCCATGCCCTCCTACACGTACGGCCCTGCCACAGACTGGGGCTCGTGCGCATGCAAGCTGAATGAGTAAACATGCAGATGCTAACATGCAGATGCTAAGTATGCGCAAGGTTTACTAACTAACATGTCTTGCCATATACGCTTCCAAGGAGAACTCAAGACTTGACCACAGCAGAGAAGCAGCTCTGGTACAGGGTCATATTTTTCTACACCTTGGCTGGAGTAAGAATCTGGCCAAACCTCCGGTGCATTGCTGTTGTAGGGGCCTCCTCCTTGAAATCAAGGCAGCCACTGGCAGCGCTGGCCTCCTTGGCATCGCAGACGCGGCGGTGCTTCTCCATCCAGAAACGCTCCCCTGATGTGGTACTCGTGTCGCGGCTGCAGGGCACGCCAGTCATGGCGGTGCCGCGTCCACCATTCTTGCAGCCACGGTCGTCAAGGTCCTGACGGTAAAGAAGCCGTCGGCCATGGGCGCCGCCCTCCTCCTCGGCGTCGTGGCCGCTGCGGTGGTTCTCGTTCAAAGAAGGACTCCCCGTGGCTCCGCGGCCGTCCCTGGTGGCGTCGAGGCGGAAATTCTCAGGGGCGCGCAGGCGCTCGCCCGCGGCTCCGCGGCCCTTCCCGGTGACGTCGAGGCGGAAATTGTCTGGCGCACCCAGGCGCTCGCCCAAGGCTCCGCGGCCCTTCCCGGTGGCGTGGAGGCGGAGCTGGTCAGGGACGCGCAGGCGCTCCCCCGGCTCCGCGGTCCTTCCGCGTGGCGTCGAGGCGGAAATTCTCGGGGTCGTGTTGCACGCCACCATCGTCCCGTGCGGCTCCACCATTGCCGCTCCGCTTCCGCTTCCGTCCGACAGGGTACATGCCGCAATTGGCACGGGCAGCACCAAGAGAAGGCTCTCCCTCCACGCCCACCTCCACCGCCCTGCTCGCGGCGCTGCCCTCGTCCTGTTCCTTCACGGCGGAGCAGGCGCGGCGGTTGATCAACTTCCCGTCGGGTGGGTCAGGGAGGGAGTAGAGAGCAAGGAGGAGACTATCGCTGTTACGCTCCATGAGAGCTGCAGCGGGGGCGGAGGAGGGAGGGGAGGTGGCGGGCTGGTTTGAATGGAGATTGATTTGGCAGGAGTTGCTGTCCAGCCTCCACGAGTCGGTTTGGGGCGTAACGGGAGGGGGAGGACGGGAGGACGCGGCGAGAAGAAGCAGTTGCAGATTTGCTAGTTGGGATCGCGAGTGGCTACGCTGATTATAGCCTATATTATGGCTTTATTCACGGGACTGTATTTTTTTTTGGACTGGTAAAATCCGTAAATGTTCAAATGGTAAAATCCGTAAATGTTCAAATCTTTGCTCAAATATCCACAGAAGAACAAAGGTTAAAACCTAGCAAAATTAAGCTCATCTGAAAGTGGGTTGGACCAATGGACCAATTTGACAAGAGTACTTCCAATTGTGCAACTTCTGGCGGATACTAGTGTTAAAAAGGAGCAGGTAAACACAAATCTAGCTAGTACTGGTAAAGGTCCTATAGAGGGAACTAGCCAACCAGTTTAACTTCAGAAAATTTGTTGCAAAGCAAATGAACTGCAGGTTAGTTATAAGATCTGCAAATGTAACACAGTCATAAAATGATGATGTATTTAGCAGTATTAGCAGATACAATATTTCCCATGAAAGGGAAAGTAGGCTAGACATCATATTAGTAAATGTAGAGAAATTACAATGCAGTTTGATGATAGCTTTACCTTGACATTGGCTATGTCAATATTGTTCTGTTGATGAATTCTCAGAAGTTCTCTACTTGAAGTTCTGGAGCACTATATGGTTATAGTGATTGGAAGAATATTTCATCCAACCCGAACATGAAACATGATAAGGAGGAAGCAGCAGGGGCCAGATAATTGAATGCAGGTCTGAACACCTTTGAAACAGGGTCATCACAGATAGAGAGCTTTGGTGCAGTTTTATCCTCTCCTGCTGCAGGAGATAGATACCCAGGACCCAAACATCACCTGCATAACGCCAATTGAAAACCACAGATACAACAATCACGTCCTCCTGTATTTTGATTATAAAGAAGATAACTAGTGGAGCTGTACAAAGAAGAGGCAGGCACAGTGGACTCTAGTACTCTACATAGAAGACATCATCAGTGCATAGTCACTACACATCCATTCGAATTTGTTACATTAGATAAGAAAACTAACTACTGCAATTTACATCCATTAATGCTTGAACACCTAGGGACCTCAGTGTGTTACATGTTAAGAAGCACAATCAGACACAAATGCCAGTGAATTGCAAGACAGGGCAATGACAGGAAGCATTAGCAAAACAGGGATAAGACACATTGTTGTAACTCTAGCAAAGCAGAGTGACAGAGGCTATCAAACCACCAGGCAAACTGAATGCCAGGCAAGCAACTAAGCAAGAACCTCTACAACAGCAGCACATGATTACTTACGAGTCTTTTCCATGTGCCATTATAAAAAATGAAATTCCATATTAGCCACTAAAAAAGAAATTGGAGACTCTAGTGACACGAGTGCCCAGCCATGCATGTTGTGCTATAACAAATGCGTAAAAAGCAAGGGAATATGCTGGGATCGCATGTCAGACCTCCATACACATAAAAAAAGCACGCCCACAAGGCCCAACGTCCAGCAAAGCACACTGAGCAGAGCTAGCAGTTTTTGTAACAGAGAGGGTACATAGAGCCATATACCTCGTCCTAAACAGAGTGAAAGGTGGCACAGTAGACACAAGCAACGGAACAATGTTGGCTCGACAATATTGATAAATTGCTCCTTAGTAACCTTGATAGGCTTAGCATGCTACAACTGACATTTGTTATGGACCTGCCACACACCATATGGCATTCAACAAATCTAAGCAAACACATTAATTTATTACAAACACCAACAAACAGAAGATGAAAGGCAGAAGCATGGAGTTAAAAAAAAGTCAGAAGCATGATACAGATCACCTTGCTAGGGCTCCAGTAGGAGGAATTGATGCCTTGAGGCAGCCTTAGCTGTTAATCTGCCTTCACTTTTCCAGATTCTATTGCATACCCCCGGTAGGTGAAATTCATCTCTTTTTGAAGACACATTCGATGTAGTTATAAAAGGAAAAGAGAGAGACAGTGATAGTTGACAAATTATACACCTGACAAAAATAATATTGTACCTTCCAAAGGAGTAAAAGTGCATAATTTGTTTCATCTCGCTACAGTATATTTGTGCCATGCTTGACCAAATCATTTGGAACAGGTCATCAAGCAGTTGTGCCATTGCTTTTAAGTGTGGAAGGCCATTCTTAAATGACCAGACATGAAAACCAAAAACTCACTCCCTTCCTCTCTAAGAAGAGGACCAAATGTATTTGTGCAATGGCCAATGCATTTGGAAATCTGTACTAATAGAGTAACTCAGGAAAAGAAGAGGACCAAATATACCTGCAGTATGAGCATTGAGCAAGCATCATGAGTGTCCTATTTAACTGATGAATGAACATATCTACCTCTAAAAATGCAACTTGCTGAAATATGCATTCACATTTGGTATATAGTAGGCTAAACATTTTCTGCAGTAATACCTGTTCATATTGATCCATAGTAGATAAGTAGATTTTTTTTCTCGAATACATAGGAGAGCTGTGTACCATTATATTAAGAAGAAAAAAAAAAGGGGGTAGAACCGCATACAGATCACATACACAAACACCTAGTAGCTAAGTAGACCGAAGGGAATACACAAACACCTAGTAAATAAGTAGACCGAAGGGAACATTGTGACATCGTATCTAGTATCAAACATGTCATGCATCTAAATGGTTACATTGTAAAAGCCAAGTCAAATAACAAACAGAAAGAATAGATGCCAGATTCAAAAAACTATAATGGGTCACAATTTTTCACTCACAAAAAGAGGCTGCTCACTCAAACCACATACTTTTTTCCTGATTACTAATGAACTAGTTCCTTGTAGCACCATGAACCCATTAATCAAGCTCAAATATTACAAAAGTCAAGCAACACTAAACCTGATAGATTTGGCTCTGCTAAATTGTGGATGATGTAAGCAGCAAGGCAATGGCTAGTAAACTGCTTCAAGGCATGCCTATTCCATTATATTGACAGTAACAACTAACAAGCAAGGCACATGCCAGTAGTAGAGTAGAAATCTCTATCTAGCCACACCTAATAGTGCAAATGAGCATTAGTGGAAGATCTTGATCATTCTTGGGATGAGTATATAATGTCAAATAACTCAATAAAGTTTTATCAGGGGTGATTCCGCATCACAAATGCAAAAGAATCAATAGTAGGATAACTAGGATAAGCACTTAATTTGTTAGCCATGTAAGCAATAATACAAGTTTGAACTAATAAGCAGCATACAAATATTGCAAAGGATTTATGGATCATAAGGGTAACTTGCTCCACTGGCGGACCCAGGGTCCGGCGTCCCTGCGCCGGACCAGGCTCTGGTGCCGATCATAAGCTAATGTATTTGCTGCGTCGAACTTTCCGTAAGCTAAAAATCTACATGGTCTAATGAGCACCTTTGGTTCGCCCAGGCTCTCTTCGCACGCGCTGGGTCTGCTAATGACTTGCTCTGTGAAGTGTAAAAAAAAAGGATGGCTGAGCATTCATTGTTTAACTTGCAACAGATAAGCATCATTTGAAATTAATTGAGTTGCATGCAACAACTTAAGTTTTGAACTATAAATATCAGAGTATCAGATCATGAAACCATGTCTCTGAACCTGAATGCTATAACTCATGAACAAGCTAAATTCAGTGCAATAATATGCCTGCCATGCCAATATGCCATAGCTCTAGATTGAAAATTAACCTTCAAGCTCGCTTATCTTCGAAAAAGAGTACAAGAAAAATAACAAGAATGTAAGGTATACAGATGGAAAGCCAACCTTCAATTAAAGATCGACCACACGGGCGTTATGGGCTAGAAATAACATGCTTCAGGCGGGGAACCCCTCCCAATAAAATATATTCACATTTGATAAACCAATCAACAAATGAATGTGGATGATCCTCGTAAATATTGTTCAAGCAGTGAAGCTAGCACAACCCAAGATCGAGATGATGGCATGCTTCCACATTAGTTGCACCAGTCAGGAACTTCGCTGTGGCCATTATTAATGCACTTTGGGTCTGCTGACTCTGCACTCCAAGCTAGAGCAGAACAGAATACAGTGTTCATTTCTGAAACACATTGGATCCAAACAGTTTAGTAATGGAAGTTAGAGGCACTACGACTTACCCACCACTATCTCTAGTGCTCCTATTCATGTTTTCATATTACTGAAGGGGTTTAATAGGGAATTCGAATCATCTGTGCTGCTGAAGGGGTTTAATAAGGAATGTGAATCATCTGTACTGGTGGTACTGTAGTAGCACACAGGCAGAGTTTCCGAAGCACCCTTCATAATCTCAAAGTTCAGATGGTATGTTTTTGAAAGCCATCGAATATTTACTCTGCAGTCTGCATACAGGAGGCGTTTTGTACCTGTACAGACAACTGACATCCTGGATTATATCCCAGATGGTACTCACCTGTGTCACAAACATAGCCATTGTGAGAAAGCCTCAATGCTAGCAATTTGGAAATCAGGATGCTAACTTGAATTAATTAGTGTCACAATGTCAAATAATGTATGAAGAGACTACACCACTGGAGTTCAATAAAAATCAAGTTTATTTCAAAAGAGGTTACCTTAAATTCTAGATCTCGAAAATGAGAAAATACAAATGGGAAAATGCCACATTTTTTCCTCAGATACGCAGGAGGGATGTGTATAATAGTATTGAGAAGAAGAATCATTAGAGTTGCTTACAGGACTGCCAACCAGGAGAGATATGCATGTCTAATTTACAATAGGACAAAACAAGTAAACAACGTAATATAGTAATGCAAATTGCGAAGCTTGACCGTAACTAGAATTCTAGCTTTACATAAATATTCTTGTAGTATTCAGAAGTTACAAAATGGAATTTGAGCAGTAATACATGTACCAGTCCTTTCCAGAGGCCTATACAGATAGAGGTATAATTGAATCACATCGTATACGACGATCCGACTCTGCATAGTCTCACAGCCTCACTAGACCAATGAGGGGAAAAACCCCACCACACCAGTTACCCATTTAGCCACACATACATGCTGCGTATTTCAGTAAGTAGAGGAAGAACATGGGACTGGAAAAGGGGGTTATTATCTGTGAATTGTGATGCTTGTGGCCGGCTGCCATTCCAGCCCATTAGTAAAGTGATGTCACGGACGCCGCACCGCCGTGGGAGAACTGGCCGCCGGTGAAGTCGGGGTGTTGCGGCAAGGACCCCAAACTCCAAACCTAGAACGGAGAAGAGTAAACCATGAGTTGAACGGAGAGGGAGAGAGAGAGAGAGAGAGGGAGGAAGAGAGAGAGAAAGGAACCGGATACGTGGGTCTGGGTGTTGGCGAAACAAGACTCCGGCGTCCGGCGAGTTCCAGTGGCAAGCGGGGGGCAGATCAGGACCAGCAGCAGGCCAGTAGGCAGCAGCGGCAGCGCACCTGTGATTGTGAACGGAGAAAACGCGCCGCTGTTCACATCCAGCCAGTCGGAGGCGACAGGCGACCGCTTTCCTAGTTCCCACTCGTTCGCGTGGACTGGACTGCTCTCGTGGCCTGTTCCTTTCTTCACGGTGTCTGTGCTCTCGTGGGCCGTTCCTTTTTTACGGGCCTGTAATAATTTGACGTGAAAGTGACTATTAAGAAACATATATTTACTTACTTTATACATCATCATTCGTATGAAATTTATGAAGGTCATTGTTTGCAAACTGAGTATCCAAATTAAATATCAAATTCATCATTGTATTTATTACATTAAATACTTTTTTGAAAAAAAATCCCACTTGGATATGTTTCGGTAAAATTTAGTTACAAAACATTTATTTCAACGTATTCTTCTTTTTTTTTTCTTTTTTTTCTTATTCCTTTCATTTTATCTTTTTTATTTACTTTTTATTTTAATAATTTTATTTATTTATTTCAATTTTTACATTCATGTTTTATTTCTTCTATTTCTTCACGTATTTTGTAGATGTTCCTTTTTTTTTTTTTATTTTCTACTTAATTAATTTTATTTTAATTTTTTTACTTCCAAATACTTTGTAATCCATGAGGTAAATGCGGTTGTATATTCCATCCTTGGGGTTTTTAGGATGGAACTTCGTTGTTATTGTTGACGTAGTTGATATTTTTTTTGGGGGTTCTGACCTTTTGGGGTGGTCATCTCCTAAATACCCTATTTTTATCATAGATCTCATGCATCTAGAAGTGTCTAGGACTTGAACGGCTTTGTGCATGTTCATCTTCTCTCTATGCAATCTTTTGCTTTGTGAGGAGGTTCATCTTTGTAGCGAGAGGAAGGAACTGTTTCGCTTTTGATCGGGGATCATCTTCTTGATCAGGTTCTTTTGCCTCGCACATATTAAATGTGAAGAAGTCTCCTCCAACTGCAGTGTCGATGTGGTTATGGGCCATGTTGGTGAACCCATGGTAGAAAAGGTTGGGTCAAGAGCCACTCCATTTCATTACGAGGGCACACCATAATGTACTCTTGAAGGTGTTATCCCATTCCTTGGAGACACACTCTTTGACATACTGTTAGAAACTAGAAATTCTATTATGAAAGGCATGTATTACCCATCAGCAGGAATTTGATGGGAAAAAACAGCTTGAGTAGAACCACTATGCTTTGCCTTCTCGAGCAACGAGAATGGATAAGCAAAGACAGATAGCGTCTTGAGTGGCTCCTTTGATGCTATAGGTGTTACAAATCTCTTGGAAGTATTATGGTGTGTGTTGGCATCATTGTGAGATTCCTCTATATTCTATTTAAATAGTTCAGTTGGAGATAACAATAGAAATCAGATTTTCTAAAAACAAGTGGCTATCCAAACAGGAAAGTAGAGGACCTCTTTTTTACATAGTATTGTTGAAGATTCTTTGAATAATATGTTCGAAGTTGTTCTTTTTTTCATCACTATTCAAATATATAGTGGGGGTAGACAATATGATTAGGTCCTGTTTGATCATTTGGAAAATGGTTGCTAAACTTAGCCCTTGAGGATCTAAACAAGAGAGATAATGGGTGGAAGCCAATGTCCCAACTAGTTCTTAGTTTATTGGTCAACAAAATTCAACTAATAGGGCTAAAAACAGCCAACAGATAGAGAAATGGCAAAAATATCCTCCTATCTACCATTCTTTTCTTTTCTCTCACCTCTCTCACGCAAGCATCATGTGTGCCACCGCACGGTCATAATCCTGCTGCCGGCAAGTCTAGACTGTGGCAGAGAAGGTAGGAGTCCACCACCTTTGAGGCTTCGCTATCGGTGTCGAGGGGCAGGAGACGTGGTCACGTTGGGTTGGTGGGCCTTGCCCTGCATGGCATGTTTCACCGTAGCCCGTAGAGTAGCCTCCATGAACTGCGCGACGCGTGCCAACCATGGCCCATGGAGGATCCACCAAGCTCCGCATTAGTGTGACCCCAACGCCGGTTGCCCTGCACAAGCCTTTCCTCCCAATCTCACCATGGAGCAACACTACCCCCCGATAAGACAAGCAATAACGTCTATTGTTGTTGGCCTATGTGCTGGTAGTTCGGCAAGTTGATTTTAAATTGAGAACTAGAATAAAAAACTGAATTAGATGGTTTCTACTCCCTCCGTTCCAAATTGTAAGTTGCTTTGACTTTTTTAGTTTATCCATTTTGTTATGTATATAGAAACATTATTATATCTAGATACATAGCAAAATGTACGTAAAAAAGTCAAAGCGACCTGCAATTTGGAACGGAGAGAGTATTAGTATAAAAACCAATTAGATGCCGTAGACTGAAAACTGAATAAACTGAACCGAATTTGCGGTTTAAACCGAATGGCAAGTCAAACAAACATGACACATCCCTTGCCACGGGGCGCAAACAGGGGCCAAAAGCCCAAAACCCCTGTAAAACCCCCCATCCCTCGGCGGGCGCGGCTTTTTTTGCTCCGCCCGCTCCGCATTTCCATCGGCGACGAGTCGACGACCGACGAACCCTCTCTCCTCTCCCCCCCTTCGGCACTTTCCGTTTCCTCCTCCCCCCTCCACCGCACACCGGGAAAACGCCTGCTCGCTCGCTCTCTCTCGTTCCGTACGCTGGCTTCCGCAATCGCGCTGCCGACTACCTCTAATCACCTCTCTCTCTCTCTCTCTCTCTCTCTCTCTCGTCATCTCAGACGGCGTGGAGGCTGTCCCCCACTGCAGCCTCGGATAGACGGCAGCGGCTCAGGTGCATTTCTCCTCTTGCTAGTTCCTGTCATTCTCGATTCACAAAAAAAAAAAAAAAAAAAGTTCCTGTCATTCTCCTCCCCTTTTTTTTTGGGTTGAATCCGTTGTTCCTGTGCTAGATCTGCAGCACCAGTGTGTTCCAAAGATTCGGCACCGCCAGTGTACTCCAAGATCGGTCCCAGTATACAAGTTCCTCTACAGCACCCTCCTGTCTAAGGTGCTGTCCGGTCTCTCTCTGTATCTAATCTCTCAGCGATAGTTCACGATGTTGTTACTTGAACTACTTCTGTGAATTTTGTTGGTATAGCCTGTCCAATGCAAGTTCATGCAGTGTCCCTACTCCCTTTGTTTTGAAATTAAACCGATGTTTGCTCTTCTTAATTCTTGCATGATCTGTTAGTTCCATGTGTTGAATCGACTGACTACTACTTTCTGTGAACTGTGAGTTTTGAAGTTTTTGTTTGAATACGAAGTCTTGTCAGTACTTTTTAGAATCTTAAGCCAATTAATAGATATATTTGTTTTTCCCACTGGACAAGCCTGAGAAAACAGTTACACGTGTGCAGCATCAGTATATATGCCTTTTCACTATATGTTTAGTTGTTGTTGCTTTTTTTTTTTTTTTTTTTTTTTTTTGGGGGGGGGGGGGCAAACACAACATGCTTTAGTTAATATTTGCTTTGTCAAATCAGTACAGCACATTGATTCTTCCATTTTCTTTTCTGTTGCATTAGTGATTAGTCCCATTATTTACCTTGTTATTTCATATACTGTATGCTATGCACTATCTTGTCCTTGGCACCCTCAAACTTGGATCCAATTTGGCATCTGAATTGATCTTGGATTAGTGGATTACATGTGGTGGTACGCGGTCTGTCAGCTCCCTTAAACTTGTGTGGAAATAACTGACAATCTCCACACGACTCCACAACAGTTTATCCTCCTCCATGCTGCTCCCAATTTGAGGTGGAAAAATAGAATGTCTCATTGGTTGGACAACTAGAGTACAAACTTTGTGTCACAAATCCCAATTTTATTTACTAAACCACATGCTCCCCGCTATAAATTGTAGATCCTTATAACCTTATATGTCTGTCAGAAAGGTCTCTTGGTGGTTTCAGCATCACTTGCCTGCTAGATGTCATCCAGTGATTGAAATTGTTGTAGGTCAGTTGGTCTACTTCTACTTCCCTTATTTGGCTGTAATAAAAAGAATTGCCATCCTGGAGTAAAATATTATAGAACTTTATGCACTGTGCACTGCGTAGTGACAGAAAGTAGTATGAAAGTAAATATAAAAGTTGAATTAAGAGTAAGATATTATAGAAATTTATGTGTCACAGTAGTTATTTGTAGATAGCTTGAGCACTGAAATATCCATAAATTTGAGTGTCCATTTAGTTTCCTGGTACATCTTGCTTATCTTAATAATCTTAATTCCCATTGTTTGGTCAAGTATTTCATTACATCCTTCTATTCTATTTTTCAGCAGCTTGGTGGAGCCTTAAGTGCATTGACTGAGACCTCTTGATTCTGTTATTGCAGATCTGTGGAAGGGTAAGGATTCGAGGCGGAATCAGGCACCAAGAATTCCTTGCGCAGACCCAGGGGAAGAGCAATAGAAATTGGGGCAAGAACAAAACGCGAGCAGAAGTGTAAGAAAGAATTAGATTGCTGGGTCCATTTACTGACCCATTGGTTCATTTGTTGGGTGTTTCTTGCATCATTATGTCACTAATGTACTGTTTGAGCTTCTTGGGCGATTCTACATGATGCCTAAGTTAGCATTATGTGGTTGCTTAAGTTTGAAAATGCTACCCTTTGTGTTTCTAGAATGTAATCAGATGGAAGACTCCACAAATATACTTCATCACTTTGGAGGTGTTTCATCTCGAATTCAGATCCACCTCGATTTTTCTCATTTATGTAGTTGATTTGACATGATCTGAGTCTTTTTTTGTTTTTCATTTTTCAGTTTTTCTTAGTTTGCTGATTTCTTTCAGCAAATGTTTGGTTTGTACTAACATGTTCAGATTTATCCTAGATGCAACTGATTAATTTTAAGGAATGTGGGTCTTACATCCAATGTTTTAATCCTTAGTTGTATGTTTATGTCTTTTTGCTCTGTCTTTTAGCAGGATCTATTGTTTGATGGGGAATCTGTTTGTGTAGTGGTCTACTTGTGCAGGGTTAAGTGATGAGAAGTTGCAAATCAGAGAAGAAACTGACAATATTTTGGAGTGTTGATATAAAGGAACATGGAGAATAATGCTATTTACTCTGCATAAATTGTAACATCTGCATGGACTATTTTTGGTGAAAATTTTGCTACCATGTTTAGACCTTGCAATGCTCTATGTTGAGATACTTGAAATGGTTGACAGTTCGAGTTATCCAGAGTTTTTGGTATGAACTAAGGCATTAGTTGAACTCATGTATTGGCGTTTGCTCAAATATAAGCAGAATCTTGATTTTTTTTTTCAGATTTATTTCATTTTATGAAGTTGGTTTCAGATTTATTTGAGCTTTTCGTATGACAGTCCGGGCTGTATCTTGGTTTTTATTGATTGATACATTTAGTATTTTGCTTCATGTAGTGTTTATTTATGTGAATATGTGATGGGAAAAGTCTGTCGTCAAATGATCCACGCTAATCCAAGTGTAACCAAACAAAGCAAGTGATTTTGATTGGGCTGGTTTGAACCCATGTCTGGATTGAGTGGTGGGAGTGGTATCACCCAATCCACTAGTGGATCCACTCTCACGTGGGTCTGGTTCCCTTGTAGCCAAACAAAAGCCCCAAGGGAGGAGCCAATGAGTACTGCACGCCCATTAACTGAGGAGGCTCTGGTGGCCGCCATGGCAAGCGACGACGATTTCATCAGGTAATTAACCCCAACCTGTGCCATTATTCTGACACGCTTGCATGTTCCCGTGAGGAATTTCTGAGTGTGGATTTTACATGCAGTCTTGTGAAGCTGGCAGCACGCGCCCTGTTCTGTGACCTTCCTGTTGGTTCAGCAGGCAAGACCATTGACTTGCTCGATGTTCTCACCAGGTGATATGTCCTCAGAATGGGGTCTGTTTGATAATTGGGTATCATGATTCTTTACCTTCTCAGTTGATTAATGCACTGTGCCATTCGTCCCCTAAAAAGAACACAAATTCATCATTTCTAGATTTTGGACTTCCCCATCATCCTGACATTTAGAATACGTAATATAAGCCGCTTCCTTTTATCCTTGTTTCATGTGGCATTTCGTGCATTTCGTGCAAAACAACAATCCCTTTCATTATATTCTGCTTATTTGTCAATCTACTTTGATTATGTAGAATAGTTTTATCCATAATGAAAGATAATCTGCTGTTCAAAACCTTGGTGATTCTGTTTCTTTTTGGCCTTCTTAGGCCAGCTTCTGCTGTTTGGCTCCTTGCCAGGCAAGGTTTTTTTTTTTTTTTTTACAGGTTTATTACTTCTTTAATAAAATCTCTACAGTGGGAGCCTCCCCTGCTGTTTTTAATGTTAAAAAAAGTAGATTTGAACAACAGATTATAACTACAGCAGATTATTGTGTGCATGATCTGTTATCTTCCAGTCTCCTGTAAACAAATAATATTATTTTTTAAGTTCTTTATGTCTGTCACATACTTCATGTTTTGTGGCATGGCAGTTTGCTTTATATTGATCTATGCTCATACATTACGTGTTTCTCAGCCATGAATGGGTTCGACAGAAAGATTTGTCTGAAGAGTTAAAGATGAATGGAAAACAACTAAACTCCATTCTGAAGTTTCTACAAGAAGAGAAATTGATACGAATAGAAACTGCAGCCAAGGTTTATGTTGTCCATGAGATTGTTTTTTTTGTTTCAATAGTATTTCATGTTTTTTTTTAATGTGATATTCTATTTGACATTAGTTTAAAAGACAAAAAGGAACAGTGGCTGTGGATGCTCAGGAGCTAATTATCCACCCAAATTCATATTGCTCCTTGGACCATGCTAAGGTTTTTCTCTTTACCTGATATGTTTTATTTTTCTTGTTTTTCTAATGGTGGAATAGCCATTTTTGTTGCTAATTACTAAAGTGGCGGGTTTCAGTCCCTAAAATTTACTTTTGAATTTTGAGCTCAGTTTCGTCCCTTTTACAACCAAAGTGGCAATTTCTATCCTCAAACTTTAATTTGGACTCAGTTTTCATCCCTGAGCTATCAATTACTGAAGTGGCCATTTCAGCCCTTAAAGTTTACTTTTTGAGCTCAGCTTCATCCTTAACAGCCAAAAGCATCAATTTCAATCTTTATTTTTTGGGCTTCATTTTCATCCCTGAACTATCAAAGTGATCGTTTCAGTCCTCTAGCTTTTGTTTTGGGCTCATCTTCACTCCTCATCCTATGTGGCACAGCACGTTGTCATTCCTTGTCAGCTGGCACCACGCTAGTGGAGGTGTCTGGTCACTGAGGACTAGGTGGTGCTGGAGCTAACGAGTCACGGCAACATGGTGTGCCATGTAAGGATGAGCCCAAAATAAGGGTTGAGTGAAATGGCCACTTGAATAGTTTAAGGATGAAATTTTGAGTCCAAAAATAAACTTCAAGGGCTGAAACCTTTAGTTTGGTACTTTAAGGATGAAAAAAATCAGACGATAGTTGAGGGATGAAAGTGGCTATTCTTTATTCTTGAAGAATTTGAGTGATATATTTTACTTTTATTGAAATTTCCTTCTTGACGTAAGATTTTTTTTCAAAGTTCATTGGCTAAATGTGTATGTTTGTTAAAAACATAGGTATATGAGTACGTGAAACACCGTATACACATGATGATGACAAAAAACTTGAAGAGTGACTTAACCAGTCAAAATCTTGTTCAAGAGTATATTTGCATTCAGTGCGAGAGAAGGTATTAAATTTTATATTTATTCTGAAATTTCTAAATATGAAATTGAGATACTAAATTAATACTATTGATACTGCTTGTTGATCTGCAGATATTCAGCATTTGATGCCCCATATATTGTCAGTACCATAGATGACAGTTTCCATTGTGAAACATGTGACAAGAGCCTGCAACCTGTAGACAGTGAGGGCAGGCGCACTACTTCTTTGGGGAAACTTGAAAACTGAAGGTGTGTTTATGAAAACATTTGTAGTTGATCCACATTTTGAATAGAAGTTCAGATGGTGACTTAGGAAAAATATTCTCAATCATCATTTTGTTCCAGGGAAAAAAAAAAAGCTTCATGTTGTAGTCCCTTGCCCCAAAGGATAACCAATTGTCTATGAAGTCTTGCATATTTGTTGGTGTTCTATCCCGTCCTACTGCCTCGTTGATGCTAACCCAATAGAAACTAGCTACGTAATTAAAGAAAAACATGGTCTACGGACTCTGGGTGGTTACATATAATGAAATTGAAGCCTGTTTTGCATAGCCAGCCAGATGAAAAACTTTCAGCTTTAGTGGTATCTTATTTCTCCACAAATTCCTTTTTTCTTTTGCATAGAACCCCTGGATGTGTTTAACCTATATATTGATTCTAACGCTGAAATAAACCCCTGATTTCTATCTTTCTGAAACTGTGTTTTCTACATCGTTGAGCTCATCTTACTTTAATTTTTGTAGCAGCAACTCCCGTTATGTAACCCTTAGTTCCCGTTATGTTTCGTGAGATTTTTTGCGTTTTTAGAGTTTTCATACTATTGTGATCCACTTAATATTATTTCACCTGAATGCATAATGCAGGATGACTTGAAACCACTATTATTATCTATTGAGAAGCTTAAAGGTATTGTGGCTCCCACAATCGTGTTCCTACAACAATGGATAGACAATGCACAAAATTCTTTGGTTCAATTGACAACAGTAAGTGTGCCCTTTTTATTGTGAACATTCCAACCTGTAAATTTCTTGTATTGATGCTTTATGAATTTCTGTGTTGTTTTTCAGGCTCGACCTTTTGTACCACCTGCCATGGCTTCTAAGGGTGCATCCTTAAAGTCAGCCCAGTTGTCAATGAATTTGAAAGCATTACCCCGTGGATGATCAGGGGAGGGAGGGGTGGATCTTACAGATGAGCAAAGAAAGGAAGCAAATGAATATGTCCGTGATGTAGAAGCCAATAATTACAAAACAGGTAAGCCAAGCAAATAATAAAGCACTTGGTTATAATTTCTTAGAAAAGTGATAGATGGCTCCTTTTTTTCTTTCATTGCTTATTATAAAAAAACTGTCATCCACCACGGATTTTGATTGCTATATTGATGTCTGCTGCTTTTCTAAACGATGAAACTATCTGACAGCTTAATTATGGATGCACAAAACAATGCAATCCAGTTCTCCATGAACCAGCTATCTTGGTTATTTTGATTATACAGTTATATATGTTTAATTGTTTAGAGTGCTGAAGCAAACTTTTACAGTTTAAGTTATAACTTCTGCTAGTGTTTTTTAATTGAATATCAAAAAAGAAATGTTTGTAGGTTATGACATATTTTGCTCTTAGAGGTTTGAATGATTAGGTTGGTGGTTTTGTTTTGCTGGCTTTGTTGAATGTTATCCAATCCGATTGTCTTGACTTCAGAACTTGATTTTGTTGCCTAAAATTTATGGAGCAAGCAGAATATATAACAAAAAACATGGGATGTAGTGATAATTATAGCATATCATGGTATGAATAATACTGGTGAACACATAATCATGTCTATAAGCATCCAACATGAACACACCCCCAGCCTACCCAAGTAAACCTTGACTATCAAATCATGTCTCGTTGGAGCATCCCCTGTCTCAAAGTCATTGCTTGGGCGTTTAGGGCGCACCCAGCCTTGGGGAATAATGCAGTACAAGCTACACTTATAAGCAACAAGACTAGCACAGGATTAGAACAGGAAGCTAGTGTTGTGAACCATAATGGAGAGGATGACATACGATGTCTTCCCATGGTTAGGTGACTTCTAGTCACTTAGTCCATGTTGAGACGAGTTTTAGGATTGCCACTCTTTGCTAAACACAAGCCCACAAGCTTGGACTATCCCTTGAGGAAGGCTACAATGTGAGCACTAGACTATCGAATTGACTAGACACTCCAATAAGCCTCGAATCACTGGAGATGCTCTTTGGCTTCCTTCGGCAGGGCTGAGCTCAAGAGCCCCCGAGCAAATCCTTCTCCGGAGCATCACACAACCTTCACGTGGGCTTCCACATAGTCACAATTACCAAGCCGTCTAGGAACTAGCAAGCTCCAAGAGTAATCAGCAACTATCACAAATCAACCACCTAGTGCCACTTGATCAATCTCTCAAATATCCGCGCTAGAATCGCTCCTCACCTCCAAATATGCCTCACATGCAAGTGCATGAGAGTGGGAGTTAAAATGACCCTCTCTTTAAGTGTATGGCTTTCCCAAAGTGCCAAGAGCCCCCCCCAGGGAGGAGAGGGAGGCACCGGTGGATCGCTGACTAGGGGCAACTATGACAATGTCTAGGTGAGTGAGGAATGTGGATTGGATCTAACCCTAGAGCTGTGATATCATGTAGAGAATATGGGAACATCTCACACCCAATCTGGGAGGATGACTTCCATATATAAATATATAGCCATGTACAACCTGGGTTACAATTGAGGTTAGATTATACATATCGCTAATAGCCTAGGCCCACCTAGGCATCCAGGTGGACCCAATACTCGCCTAGTCACCTTTGAGATCATGATTAGCAATTTAGCATTGGAATTTTGATTAGTTTCAAACAGTTCTTTAGTTACAGCTTGCTTTCATTGTTTACACCACGGGATTACAACTTCTTGTGCTCTAGTTCAATTATTGAATGATGTTTTGGTAAAATTTGTGTGTTTTAATGAAATGAAAGATAGATCAAGTGCTTGGGACTCACAAGATTTAGCCCTTTATCTTCCTTGTTACCTTCCAATCCTTGTTCCCTTTATCTGTCTCACATGTGTTCTTATTTCTTTTTGAACATGGTGATGATGCCATCCTATTATATCATGGCCTTTTTAGAGAAGTATGGCTTTTTTTTTGACCTGTTTAGTGATCACATTTGACTGTAGTTACTTTTTCACTACACAATGCAGGACATTGTGCACTGATTTCTAGGAAATGATTTACAAATTAGAGTAATAATGCAAAGTGGCTAGAGACTGTAAAATATCTATCTGTCTGTCCAAATAGTTGCAGTGAGTACAAGTTAGAAATAAACTATGAGAAGGCTGCAATGAAACTATGCGACCATGTAACTTGTGCTCCTTTTCCTAGAAGAATTTGCTATGGTACTTCTATTTATGATTTCCTATGACATATTCCAGTTTTCTCCACTAACGCAGGTTAATCTGAATTGAGAAGTCATGGGTGCACTTCCAATGGCAGTGTCTTGAGTTGATGAGCTGACATACATATAAGCAACACTACACGAGTGATCTATTCTGTGTAGTACGTACATGATCGTGACATGCAGGGAGGAATTGTCCCTGATACTGATCGGTGTGGACTGTAGTATTGTAATGGCGGCTATGCCTGCGAGAAGACAAGACTGAAGCTCATATATGATATTTGAGGGTAGTCCCAACCCTGAAGCCACGATGGTTTCCATAGCTTTAGATGCACTGCCATGTTATCATTTTGTCGATGTTGTAATTGCAGAATTCAGGAGCAGGGAGGTAGAACGGCGCGTGCACCTATATATGCATAGGAGAAAATAGTATTTTACATCGATATATATATGAGACTTGTTTAGCTGCACATAAATACACTCTCATTCATATGATTTTAAAGAGATTGTGGTGAAAATTGAACTAAAATATTCCTTAATAGTTCCTAAATCATATGGAAGGGTGTATTTACGTGACAAACAAGGCCTGAGGTAAATAGGACAAATCTCTCGCCTCTTCGCCATTGCCGGTGGACAGTCCACGATCCACTCGGAGCCTTTCTGGAATCTTCCAAGAAAGAGAGAGGCTCGAGCCCCTGCACGGGTGGAATTAGACCGTCAATTCGTAGATGGACGGCTCTGATACATCGAGCTGCAACCGCGCGACGCGGTGAAAGCAACGGGGCGGCGTCCTTGTCCCGTTGCCCCCGCGAACAAATTCCATCGCGACAATTCCTTGCTTGCACGCAAACCACTCGAAGCGAAGTCTAGGGTTTGGGAATCTGCGTAAGGGGAGCGGCGGAGCGCAGGGAGTAGGCGAAGATGATCGAGGTGGTGCTGAACGACCGCCTGGGGAAGAAGGTGCGGGTCAAGTGCAACGAGGACGACACCATCGGCGACCTCAAGAAGCTGGTGGCGGCGCAGACCGGGACGCGCCCCGAGAAGATCCGCATCCAGAAGTGGTACAACATCTACAAGGACCACATCACCCTCAAGGACTACGAGATCCACGACGGGATGGGGCTCGAGCTCTACTACAACTAGGCGCCCTGGCCTCAACCGTGACCCTGCTGCTGTAAGGTAGTAGTAATTTCCTCTCCGGTTTCGGTGCCGTCCCCTAATTTTGATTTTGTGTATGGCGTGTTCTAATTTTCAGTTCGTTCCTCCAGTTTAGTCTAATTTCAGTTTGATCCTCTAATTTAGTCATTTGCGTGGATGTGTTGTTGGAGTTGGACCCCATGTCCGACTGATTATGACGGGTTTGGTTTTGGGACTTGGGAGCGGATGTACTAATTCATCTAGTGCTAAATGTTGGGTTAAGCAGATAAGATGGTTGCTTGGTATCCTGTAAAATATTCAGCTGAGCACAATGATTTAATTTGCTCTGTTGCTTACTCTGAAATTTCAAACCGGGTATCTGTACTGGCAAGTGTTGGGTGATTGGGCGCAGTTAACTTGTATCATAGTATTTGGTAGGGGTTTCTACAGAGGTCATGAGCATATTGGCACATGCAATTTGAGTCTCATTTCTAAGCCCAGCGATTATTGATTGATATACCTACTAGAGGTTCAAAATGATATCCAATGCCTCTGATTCTCATCAAGATTTTAATGCCAGATTTGAAGTTATTTTGCTGGTTGCATAGGATACTTTTTAACTTGTTATTGTATATAACAATCGTTTCCTGACATTACAAAAATTGTCAACCAGCATGTAATTTTAATTGATACATTGATGCCTGCTACTTTTTTTTTTTGAACCATGTAGCTATCTGACTGCTTAATTATGGAGGTAGAACAATGATGTGATCCAGTTCTCGATGAGAGCTAGTTATCTTGGTCATTTTGATAATACAGTGTTTGGCAAAAGCTGAGGGTATATATGTTTGATTGTTTATTGTGCTGAAGCAAACTTTACAGTTTAACCTATAACCTCTGCTTAGCTCTTTTTTTTTTTTTTTTTTGATGGAATATCAAAGAAATGTTCATAGTTTATGACAGATTTTGCTCTGTGAGGTCTGAGTAGGTTGGTGGGTTTTGGATCTGTGCCTATGTTGTTGACTGTTATCCAATCCGAGTGTCTTACCATCAGAATAGATAACAAAAAACATGACATGTAGCGATAAGCATAGCATATCATGGTATGAATAATACTGATGAACACATAATCATGTCTATCAAGCATCCAGTAAGAACATATCCTGGCAGCCTACTCAAGAAAACCTTGACTATCAGATTATGCCTCGTTGGATATTGTATTTACTAAGATAGCACAAGGTGAAACAAAAACTGAAACACTATTGGGAATTTGTATCTCTTTATATGGCTTTGGAATCTAGATTGGTTTCAAACACAACCTATAGTGCAATTATTGAATACTGTTTTAGCAAAATTTATGGCCTGTGTAATAATGAAATAAAAAAAGATAGATCAAGTAATTTGATAGGTGTTTGGGCCTTACAAAATTTAGCACTTTATCTTCTTTTTTCCCTTGAATGCTGGTGATACGGGGGGCAAACCAATGTTGTGTGATAAGTTTCTCACATTTGCCAAATTCCTTATTCTGCTTGAACATGTTGGTGATACTGATTCCAACTTACTGTCATGACCTTTCTAGCAGAAAAAATATGGATTTTTTTGATGGTCTGTGTAGTCATCACATTTGACTGTAGTTACCTTTTTTTTTTCACTGCACAATACAGCATATTATGCACTAAAGTCTGGAAAATTATTACGAGTTAGAGCAATGCATTCAAAGCGCCGAGGTTGGAAAATATTAGCAAGTTCAATACCGTTGATGTTATCTATCCAGATAGTTGTCGCCATTAAGGACATGCTTGTTGATGCTTTGAATATGAGAACATTCTTGTTAATGCTTGAACATGAGAACATGCTTGTTGATGCTTGAATATGAGAAGGCTGCAATGAAACTATGCATCCATGTAACTTGTGCTCCTTTTCCTAGAATAATTCGCTATGGTATTTCTAATTATGATTTCCTGTGACATGTCAATTTTCTTCACTAATAATCAATGTTCGATTGCAATGCAGGTTAATCTAAATTTTTCTGAAGCCATGGGTGCACTTCCAGTCGGAATGTCATTAGCTAATGAGCTCACATTCATATAGGCAACTTTAGTGAGCTATGTAAGTACAGACATTGGTTGTGGCATATTACCGATGACTATTGACAGCCTTCCATATATTGTCATGTGACAGGATCAACCTGCAAAATTGGTGTGCTGCTACTGCAGACTTACCTTAAATAAATAACACAGGTGGTTATCTTCGGTGTGGTTATCTTGAGTCGCAATAATCGGAGTCCTGTGTTTCAATTATGTGAAATAGTTACCCTGTGAAAACTCAAAGCAACCCAAAACTCAGTATAACCCTGACTGGACCTCACAGTCCTTGTCGGGATATAGGCCCAAAAATGTTGGCCCATGGTCAGGTTTAAATGCGAGCCACTACCCGTTTTGTGGCCCGGTCTGAAACCCGACCCGGCTCGGCCCAGCTACGCGTTATTTCCTTTAGCCGATGATCCTCCCGACCCGAGTTCGGAAACTGAACACCCCGCAGGTCCACAGTCCCTCCATCCAGATGGCTGACGACGCGCCGGCGGCGGCGGCGTTCGCGCCCTCTCCCGCCGCCGTCACCCGTAGCGCAACCTCCTGCCGACCTCTCCCGCCGCCGCTGCCCTCCTCTCCACCAGCCGCCACGCCCGCTTCCGCGGCGCAGACCCCGAGCCTCCCGGACACCCCGGCCTCGCTAGATCCGACACCCCCTTCTCCGACGCGACCCCGACCCCCGCCGACGCCTCCGACGCCTTCCTCGCCTCGGACGACGGCATCACGAACCCCTCTGGTGGTGCCACGGGAAACACATGACGCTCGCGCCGCCCGCCCCGCCCGCCAAGAAGCCAGCGTCCAAGAAGAAGGGCGGCAACAGCGTCTGACACGCCCGGCGTCCCGCAAGGGCAAGAAGAAGGCGCGGCAGCCGGGGGCACGGCCACGGCCCCGGCGGCGCCGCTGGGGCCGCCGGCGGCTCCAACCCCGGCCCAGCGCCAGCGGCGAGGAGGAGTTCGTCCTCGTCCCCGCAACTCGCCTCGCCGCCGAGCGCTCCGACGACGCGCCTGGACAGCCCGTGCTGCTCTCCCGCGTCTTCAAGTCCGAGCGGATCGAGCTCTCCGAGGACCGCCTCACCGCGTCCAGCACCAAGGGCTTCCGCATGGTGCGCGCCACCCGCGGCGTGGCGTCGGGAGCCTGGTACTTTGAGGTCAAGGTCGTGCACCTCGGCCCCACCGGCCACACCCGCCTTGGATGGGCCACCAACAAGGCCGACCTCCAGACGCCCGTCGGCTTCGACGCCTATGGGTTTGGATACCGTGATGTGGATGGCGCTAAGGTGACTAAGGCTTGAGGGACAAGTATGCTGATGAAGGGTATGGGGAAGGAGATGTCCTGGGGTTCTACATTTCTCTGCCTGATGGGGAGCGTTATGAACCCAAGCAGCCTGACCTGATTCAGTACAAGGGAATGCCCTTTCATGTGCAAGTCCCCAAGGAGGAGCAGAAGACGCCGGATCCTGTCCCTGGTGAGTACTTGTTTTAATTGCTCTTGTGTCTATGGTAGATTGCAGTGCCAACTAAGAAAACAGTAGTACATTGTTGAGGTAAATTGTTTGTCTGTCAGTATTTAATATGATGCATACAACTGCTGGTATAATGAATTGTTTAGGTTCTAGATGACAAATTATTAATAAAAGGGGATGTCTTATATATTGAAGAAGTAATCAGGATTGTGTACAGCATCATTACTTCTACAATTCTGTTAGTTATGCAACAATAAGTAGGACCGTGGAAAATTTGTAGCTCATAGGCAGAAATTGTGTACTGATGTTGAATTAGGCAGAAAATGTATTGCTCATGTTTTGCAGTTGTCTCTCTTGATGCCCTTGTTCTTTGATTTAAGAGTGCCATTGTGTTTTCGCAGTTCACCTGTTAGGCTGCTGCACAAATTCCTGGCCCCTCTTTAGACACCATAAGGCTACTTAAATGTGTATGAACTTGATATATCTGCATGGCACACACACTAGGTACTAGTTTTGAATTTATTCATCTTGTAATAATCTCCAAAGCCTAAACAATAATCCAGTGAGGTGTAATTTAGTTTCATCTTAATTATGAAGACGTTTAGTGCAGAGGCACAGAGGCACGCGCATAAATCAACACATAGTAAGGAAAGTGAGCAGAAGCACATGATGTCAACTGATGCTATCATGAAATCAGGATTGTGCTGTTAATGATGCAACAATTAGTAGGACTGCAGAAAGTTTATAAATCATATGCAGAAATTGTGTGCTGGTGTTGAATTAGGCAGAAAATGTATCACTAATGCTTAGCAGTTGTCTTTCTTGATACCCTTATCCTTTGGTTTAAGGGTGCCACTGTGTTTTCCCATTTCACCTGCTAGGCTTCTACACAAGTTCCTGGCCCCTCTTTAGACACCATAAGGCTACTTAAATGTGTATGAACTTGATATATCAGCATGGCTCACACTAGATACTATTGTTCATTTTGTTTATCTTGTAATAATCTCCAAAGCCTAAACAATAATCCAATCAGTAATTTGTTTCCATCTAATTATGAAGACGTTTAGTGCAGAGGCATGCTCATAAATTAACATATAATAAGGAAAGCAATGATGTCAACTGATGCTATCCTGAAAACAGCATATTAAGTACTTGAGTTCATAAAATTTTCTGCATAGATGATATTTGGAGAATATGACAGATTGACAGATTGACAGTTATTTTGCTGCCGATAATGAACATCTTCATTAAGTAGTTTAATCGACCCCATCGTTTTCTTCTCAGTAGTATGTGCTGCTTTTCTTTGAAGGGGTGAGCATTTGTATATTGTTCAGGATGATGTGATCTGACGAACAAGGTAGAGAATTAGAGATATCTGCTAAGATTGACTAGTCAAGAAACAAATGAACTGGACAAAAGGAAAGTCCCTCCAATATTGTCTCTGGAAAGAAATGTAAACTTTGTCAAGTTTACTAAATGCCAATATAGGAATAAAGTTGACTGAACTATTCCTGTTGCCGCTTTGCTAAACACAATTGTTTCCTCTATTGTGCTCTCCGCATGCTGGCATTGTGCTTGTTGATATGATATTGTGATATTCTTTTTACCTTTTTCCAATTACCACAGCACCAAAGCTACTTACACTTTCTTTTACCCTGCTTGTTGATATGATATTGTGATATTCTTTGTTATTCATAGCAGTAGGGATGCATTACTCTATTGGTACTAGTATGCTAATTGAAAATTTATATTGTGGTATAACCTTTCCTTTTGGGACTTTACATCTCCTGACATTGTGCCACCGTTGCATCTTGTATAATCTTTTCTTTTCATTTGTTACTAGTTACTTGAGACATGAATAAGAATGTGCATCTTCAGTATTTACACCATTGCGTCTTGTATAACATTTTCTTTTCATTTTGTACTAGTTGCTTCCAGACATGAATAAGAATGTGTGCATCTTCAGTATTTTTTGATTGAAGTATGTTTCAGAAGCTTCCATATACATAAATAAGTTGCATGATTGCATCTTTAATATTGATTTTTGTATAGTGTTGTCGGAAATCCCTATTGGTTATGCTGTTCTGCTTGAGAGGTTTTCAGTTACCCAATTAGTGCTAGAATTTTGGGACGCTGGTTGTTCATTGTTCAAACCTTTTACTGTAGTAGGTGTGGGCTTTTGCATCCCATTAGATTATAATATGTTCTGCATGCATGAATAGAAAAGGATGTCTCTAACAATGACTCTTTCACTTCTGTTTTTGTAGAATCTGTCATCTATCATTTCATTTGTTCAGAAGGTTTGAGTATCCATGTTTGTTGCATATGCAGGAAGTGAGATATGCTACTTCAAGAATGGAGTATGCCAAGGCAGTGCCTTCAAGGACATTCCTGGAGGGAGGTATTTCCCAGCCGCGTCACTGTATACAATGCCTAACGAGCCAAACTGCGTAGTCAGATTCAACTTTGGGCCAGACTTTGAGTTCTTCCCTCAAGATTTTGAAGCCTGCCAGTTCCTCAACCAATGAGCGAGGTCCCTCATCAGGCACTTGAAGTGAAGAACGAGGGGCTTGCTGAGAATGGCGCCACTGAAAAAACTAGCTAGTGTAGTTATCATGCTGTTTTAGCTAACACCCAGTGTAAACACCATGCAAGCCATGGCTAGGTTATGGATAAGTTGGCTGCAGCAGTTATATTTGACTGGATTAATGCCTGTGGTGTTACTAAATGGGTTTCATCTTTCCTCCCTTGGCTAGGTTATGATGTTATTGTGGTGCTCCTGATCGTAGATACTAGTAGTTGTTAATGGTGATGTTGTGTGAGGGCAACCCAACGGTGTCATGTGTCATGCCCTGCAGTAGTGGTAACTGGGAAGAATAGTGATGGAATGTGGAGGTGGTGGTGTTCCGGTAAACAGCGAGACCTCATGCTGGGAGTTTCACCTGCTCAGGATGGATTTATGTGGTGGCACAAGTATCTGTGTGTTAATTTGCTAATCTGAGCGATCTAAATGCCTTTGCCAACATGTATGTAAACTGAAATCTAGCTGGTTTCTTTTGAAAAAATATGCATGTAATGTAAATACTTGATTGACAATTCCTTAAAATATTTATTTCATTTACTATCAGTCAGATGGTTGATACAACTGGAGATAGAACGAAAGATGGTTGATAAAACTAGACATAATAAAATGAAAGAAACTGGAGGAGTGTACAACACACAGGAGTAATATATGGCTTTTCATATATGCTGGTTCAGGCGGAAACACCTACGGATTTAAAATATGCTGTCAACCACTCAACCCAAACGAACCAACATGTGCTGTTAAGGGGTGTTTGGATTTCTCGGCAAAAATTTTCCCTGTCCCATGAATCTAGTCACGCATATATGAAGTATTAAATGTAGTCTAAAAAATAATTAATTATACAGATAATGATATAACTTTACTTAGACGAATCTTTTAAGTCTAATTAGTCTATGATTTGATAATGTGGTGCTACAGTAAACATTGACTAATGATGTATTAATTATACTTAAAAGATTTGTCTCATCAAACGAGTTCTGTAATTTGTTTTTTTATTAGTATTCAAACCTCCTTCCGACATCCCTCGACATTTAAAACTTTTCCACACCATCCAAACACCCCTAAATCTTGTGGACTTCTGCGGTATAGCAGTTTCTGAAATGCTATCCTGCATATCACATGACATCCTGTACGATCCAACTTTTGAAATTTGGAAATATAATATTTTTGAAGGCTGCGATTGGACCATTTGGACCCTATCCATCATTGGATTCATTTAGCCTAATAATCCAAGGGGAGCATTCCCTAATCTCTTCAATCCATACATGCCTTAAAATAATTTAAGTGACTAGCTAATACGTTATCATTTTCGAATATGTTGAGGCCCTGTTTGGATACAAACTCCTAAAAGTTTAGTCACCTAAATCTAATCTGGTTTAGTCCCTTTTAGTCAGTTTTTTGCCAAACACTATGACTAAATGAGACTAAAAGGGTCTTTAGCCAACTAGTCACCAAATTATGACTAAAAGGGGCTAAACCTCACCTTTTAGTCACTTGGAAGCCATCTTGATCATAGCAACAGATCAAAAGTATTCTATTTTTTTTACGCAATTTTTTTTTTTGACGCGATCAAAAGTATTCTCTTTGCTAGGAGAATTCTTCTATAATCATTTATAGTTAACTGGTGATAATTCCCCGTAGAGTATCTCCAAGAGACATTCTAAATTCTATGCTCTATATCTTCTTTTAGTGATCCACTCCGTAGAAATTCCTTACAAAAAATAAAAAACTTAAAATTTACATGGTTGCTAGCTTTTGTTTGGCTGATGTTTTGAGTTTGGAAAATATATGTGATCTAATGATAAATATTCACAAGTGCTATTGCAACATATATAATAAATAAAATTATGATGTCTGCTTTATTGGAATAAAATGTAATTTTCCTCCTGCCTAATCTAAGCATTTAATATAAAACCAAATGAAATAAAAAGAACTTAGGTTTATAAAGAAGTCATTTTAAAGCGCCAATCTGCACTTCATATATTTCAAGCAGACTAGACAGAAGTTTTCTTAAGACAGAAGTTTTCTTTTAATGGGTTCTCTTGTTTAGATGTATATGGCACCAAGGATTCAGCACAATAAATTTATCGTGTTCAGATCTAAACTATACTTTACTTCTTTGTCTTGCTTATGATTGCATCATGTGTTGCATCAATTGAAGCTAAAGATAGTAAAAACGCTGATAAGGAAGTTGGTCCATATACAAATAGATGTGTTGCATCAATTGCATCAAAGTAGATTAACTATGAAATGGCAGCTATCCTCACTTCTACTTCCATGCAACTAGGCAAGCCAAATTGCAGCGAGCAAAATCACGGTCCATGCGTTGTGCTCCAATTCCCTTAACAGTAGCTGGGCAGTGGGCATCGCAATTTTTTTTTTTTTGAGGGCTTGGGCATCGCAAATTTAGTTGGGCCAGGCCAAATATTGACTAACAACAGGTACAAAGTCAAACATGCCCCTAATACGCAAGCTAAGGCAGCAAAGCAGATATTAAAATACCTCAGCATCCATGTTGATAGTCCTGAAGGCATAAAAAAAAATAGTCCAGCAAAATGTTGACAAGGACACTTCCTCACTTGCATAATCAGTATAATATAGAGATTAAATATTCCAAAATATACATAGTGAAAAAATACATCTTCAATGGTTACATAAGAAACTTTGCATGCTATCCCCTGTAGTGCTTGTAGTGGAAATAGGCAAATAGCACTCACAAAACCACCTATCTTCCTGTCACTACAGTGCACCATAGCCCATTGTTTAAAAACATTGCCTAAAAACCACCGCACATGGTATCGCTGCCCACCACTTTGCTATTTAACAAACTACCTCCTTCCAAATTCAGAATCCCTTCCTTCTTGAAACCCTAATCCAACGACATGGCGGCGCCTGTGTACCCTCCCCCCGCCGTCACCGTCACCGCCTTTGCAATGCAACCTCTGCTCATCCTCATAGCTCCGCCAACCATCCACCCAAGCTCCACGACACAAATCCCAAGCATCCTAAACACCATGGCCTCCCTAGATCTGGACTCCTCCTCCGAGGATGCTCTCGGCCAGCCAGTGCTCCTCTCTCGCATCTTCAAGTCCGAGCGGATCGAGCTCTCCGACGATCGCCTCTCTGCAGCTAGCAACAAGGGGCTTCCGATGGTGCGTGCCACCCATGGTGTCACAGCGGGGGGCTTGGTACTTTGAGGTCAAAATCATGCACCTCGGTCCCACTGGCCACACCCGCCTTGGATGGGCCACAATAGGGCGGACATTGATACGCCCGTTGGCTATGACGCCTATGGGTTTGGCTACCGTGCCAAGGTGACTAAGGCTTGGAGGGACAAGTATGCTGATGAAGGGTACGGAGAAGATGTCTTAGGTTTCTACATTTCTCTGCCTAATGGGGAGCAGTATGAGCCCAAGCATCTTCATGAGCAAGTCCCCAAGAAGGCGCAGAAGACTCCAAATCCTGTTCCTGGTGAGTACTTGCTTTAATAGCTCTTATGTCTATGGTAGATTCTAGTGTCAAGTAAGAAAACAATACAATTATCAAATGAAATGGGTATGGGCCATCTATTTTATAAATAATAAATTGTAGCTTCATATAACAGCCAAGGTAAATTGTTTGCCACTCAGTAATAAGTATGATGTACGCATGCAACTTTGTATAAATGAATTGCTTAGGTTTCAAGATGATAACTTACAAAAAAAGAATTTTATAGAATAAGAAATCATGTTGTGTATACAACACGATTACTTACTTTTACAATGGTATTAGTTATTATACAACAAATAGTTAGGACTCTATAAAATCTATATATCATAGACTGAAATTGTGCGCTGATGTTGAATTATTAGGCAGAAAATTTATTGCTAATGATTCATGGTCGCTAGATACCCGATTCAACATTTAAGTGTGCCATTATATTTTCCTAGTTCACCAGTTAGGCTCCTACACAAATTTGTGGCCCCTCTTTAGTTACCATATAGGCTACTTGAAGGTGTATTGACTTGATATATGTGCATGCCACAAACACACACACACACACACACACACACACACGATAGTAATTTCCATTTTATTCTCCTAAACAATAATCCAATATACATCATATATTTTTCATATTAATGATGAAGATGTGACGAGGAATACTCATAAGGTAACATTAAATAGGGTAAGCTAGCAGCAGCATATGCTGCAACTCGCTACTAGAAACAGGAATTTTCAATATATTTTCTATACAAATGATATTCAGAGAATGGGATAAGTTATTTTCCAGCTCAATTGAAGATAATGAGCATGTTTAGTAAGTAGTTTCATAGACCCACATTGTTTCCTTCTCAGTAATATGTGAATATTTTCTTCAAAGGAGTGCATGTATACTTTTCTTGAGAAAGTGGGCATATGTTGTATGTGCATTATTCAGGATGAAGTGGTCTCACCAAGGTAGAGCTATCCCATAAATTTACAGGTCAAGAACAAAACAAACTGAACAAAAGGAAGTCCCTCCAACTAAATGACAATATGCTACAAATAAAGAATGGCAGGAATAAAATTGACTGAATGGATCCTGTTGCAGTTTTGCTAAGCACAATTTGCTTCCTCTATTCTGTTTTATTTTATCCATCCCTTATGGTATTGTGATATTCTTGGTTATCCATAGCAACAGGGATTTATTGCTCTACTTGTGCAAGGAAGCTAATTGAAAATTTATATTGTGGTATAAGCCTTTCATTTGGGACTTTGCATCTCTTGACATTGTAGCACCTTTGCACCTTGTAATTGCTTCCAGACATGAATTATGATGTGCATCTTCAATATTTATTTATAAATTGCATTTTCAAATGATTTTTGTATAATTTGGTCAGAATTCACAACTAGTTATGCTTGAGAGGTTTAATTTTTAATTTGCCCCCTTGGTGCTGAATTATTTGGATGTTGGGTGTTCAATATGTACTCCATCCCTCGTGAAATATAAGGTTAAGTTGTTTGGGTTAAAGTCAAACTATCGTATGGTTGACTAAGTTTACAGAGAAGAACACATCTACCACGTCAAATAAGTAAATTATGAAACTGTATATTTCATATATATCCAATGATGCTAATTTTGTGTCATAAATAGTACTACTATTTTCTATAAACTTGTTGAAATTTAATTAGAACAGTTTGAGTTAGGACAAATTAAAATTCCTTATATTTTAAGACGGCCTGGGGGTATTTGTGTAACTTTATATTAGCTTTGAGTCTATGGTAATTGCGTGCGCCTCTTTGTGTTCCTTTATATATATTACACTTTGATTTGCATGCATAAATACAAAAGGATGTGTACAACAATGGCTCTTTTTACACTTTTGTTTCATAGAATCTATCATCTATTATTTTATTTTGCTCAGAGGTTTTGAATATCCTATGGTTCTTGCATATGCAGGTAGTGAGATATGCTACTTTAAGAATGGGATATGCCAAGGCAGTGCCTTCAAGGACATACCTGGAGGGAGGTATTACCCAGCCGCGTCGATGTATACGATGCCTGGTCAGCCAAACTGCATCATCAAATTCAACTTTGGCCCAAACTTTGAGTTCTTCCTTCAGGATTTTGGTGGCCTGCCAATTCCTCAGCCAATGAGCATGGTGCCTCATCAGGCTTAAGAAGTGAAGAACAAGGGGCCTACTGAAAATGGCAACACTGGTTAAACTTCCTAGTGTGGTTACCATCATGTTTTTTTTTACTATGTCGGGTAAACACCAAGCAAGCCTATACCTGGCTGGATCCTGGTGAATAAAGTTGACTGCAACAGTTGTCTCTGACTGGATTAATATAATAATGCTTATGTTGTTACCAAATGGGTTTGATCTTTCCTCTCCTTGGCTGGGTTATGAAATTATATATTGTGGTGCTGCTGATCGTAGATGGTAGTGGCAAATCAGTGATGGTGTGTAAGGGAAACCAGATGGTGTCATGTGTCGTGCTTTGCTGTAGTAGGAAAAAGGGTAGTCAGGGAAACTAGCTAGATCGATCTGAACTTCTGAATGCCTCTCCGGCTTCTAGGTCAACGACAATAAACCACCTTCAATCATGTTCTACAGCGATAGGGTGGTGCCATTGACGGACAGAGAAGGAACCACCACACCGACTGTACATGACCTCGTCAAATTTCAAAAGTGATGGCTGTACAGTCACATTCAAGATACAATTCATGATTGCAACACCCACCAGCATCTAAAATGTTCCTATGCCAGGGGCGAATTTGCCAGTACCACGGGCAAGAAGCCAAGAACACACCACCCAATCGTTCCTCGTAGACTGTCATAAGATTGGCAACTCTAGCAAAATATGTACTTAAGTTTTTTTTTCCCTAGTATCTCTAACTTGCCCTCAACCCAAAAGAGTATTACAATAAAGCCAATCCTATCAATTAGCATATGGCTAATCTAGTAAGGTAAAGGTCACACAAGAGCGAAAACAATGAAAATGGTAACTAAAGAGCTAGAGATAGAGAGGACAAACTCTCAGTAGCATATCTATGATATCAGTTGCCAAATCAGAGCTTCTAGTCCATGTTGGAGCTCTACCGAGGTACACTCTTGGTCATCAAGTCTCTTCCGGTCATGGTGTTAGATTTCCATAGAAGACCACACCAACCGAAGGCTAGTACCATGAGTTATGAAGTATTACTACTGCCATCCGGCTCTCCCGGTCACTTCAACGTTGAGTACACCACGAAGTTTCTCCAAACTAGAGGGGATCTCTTCATTTCCTGCATACCGACATGACACTACTCCACACGAAGATAAGAAGGTGGTCGCCTGGAAGGTCTACAAATTGGAAGGTCACAACAACCTCAAGGTCTTAGGTTCACAATGATACCTCTCAAAAGTCTCAAGCTCTAAGGATTTACAAGGATGAACTATATATATATAGTATCTATCATAGCCTTGGATGTGGTATTGTTATTCTTGAAAGGGTGAATGGAGTGTAAACACTTGCTGTAATTTGTCTCAACCTTATGCCACAACACAAGCGAGGCAACCTCATATTATAGTCTCCCACGCTCAAATAGCCGTTGCAAACTTTCTGCAACTTTTCTGTGCATACTGATGGTCCGCTAGCTGGGTTTCCTTGTTACTACACCACATCATCTAGCGTCGTATATTCCTCAGCCAGCCGTTAAATCTCCACTCAGCTGGCACTGGACCTCTTCATCAGATAATCCATTGGCCTCCCCAAACTTGTTCACCATACCATCCCACTGTGAATCCGATTGTTAAATTTTTAGCCATTGTCACGACACTAAGCTACAATTTTGGAGGCAGCGATTGGACCCAATCCACCCTTGGATTCATTTCCCTCCCTAAACCTATAGGAGATCAATCCCTAATTTGCCCCAATGCAAACATTGCTTTTATAACAATGAAATATAAGTGATGACATAGTACATATTGTAAGTGTACATTTACACAATGAGAGAGAGAGGCTCATCACACAATACATGGCTCCTAAAATGGAAGGCTATCTGTCCTTCTGAAATTGCTCGCACAAATAAAACAAAAACTTACAATTGCAACTGCAAGCCAGCTGACGAATTATTCTCTTATGTACAATAACCATACTGGTAGCAAACCAGCAAAGTATTCTCTCATGTACTAGCGAACTGAGCGTAGCTCAGCTGGTTGGGTTTCTTGTGGTGAAACTTGTCCATCCGGGTTTAAGCTACAGACTTGACACGGGTGCTCGTATTTTCCTGGATTTATTCCAGGATTTAACGACGTTATTCTTTCAGTGGTAGGCAACGTGGCCGTCGACAGCGAGGCGCCTGTGGTGACTTCGTCAATTTCAAGATTTGCCGGTCCAACTCAATTCTTCAAAGATGCTCATAGAGGTAGGGTGTGTGTGTGTGTGTGTTCATAGGGATGAGTGTGCACTCGTGTATATGAGCGTCTACGTCTTTAACTGGATCTCCCAAAAAAAGTATTCTCTTCTACTCTGAGGGGCAAGACATGGAATTCTTTTCTACACAATTTATGGCTAAGCGGTGACAATTATTTTTTTTTTCAAGTTAGATGCCTGCAGCCAGCATTAGTTGAGTGCCACTTGATTTGTGAGTGGCTACGATCCATACAGGTTTCCAGTGTCTTCAATGATGCCTGTCCATGTTGCAACACTGAATTCAGACTTGGCTCAATCCTTTTTCCCGTGCCATTTTCCAGGGGCTTCTTCTAATTTGGATTCAGGCTCATAGGGTACAAGATAATAGGGACATAAATAAGATATCATGTGTATTTGTCTAACTCGAATAGAAAATGACTTTCCCCTTTTTTTAATTATGCAGAAATTGCCATTGCAGATGCTAGTATGTACAATAAGCTGTATATTATGTTCAGAAACATTTTTACGTGTCCCTTGGTTAGAGATTCCCCTTCCCTTCCTTTTGATCTATGTTATACAGGTAACAGGCTACTGCTACGGTGTCACAGAGCAGCAGCTAGAACAAAAACGACACATTGCATTCCATCAGTTGTTCAGCTCACTCACCTATAAGAGGCAAAGCAGTACTTGCATTACAACTACCAGCAGCAGCTACATGCCTACATCTACACTACTGAGTCCTGAGTGACCGATCAGGGTGAGTGCAAGTTCATCCATCAGGATTACATTAGTTCCCAGTTCGTACTACTAACTGGAGCACCATACTTCATACATAACTTCGACAAACTTAGTCATGCTAAGGCCTGAATCTCAAGCTTTGTAGCTCTCTACCAGTCTCTACATCACCTAAGCTACGTTGCAATATGCCCCAGAAATACTGGAGCTGCTCTAATAAGTTTTCAGACCATCCCTTCTTTGTGCACGCACAATGCTACTAGAATACAGACCAGGGCTGCCCAGGGCCAATTGGGTGGCGAGACTGACCTCCAACCACTGCCCAAATTGACAGCTCCAGGGATGTCAAAGCCAAAATTTGACGCTTCAGAAGAACCTGCCCCACTGGCATTCAGCACCGGTGCTCCCGAGTCGGAACCAGATGACGATGACATTGGATTAGTCGTGGACGCAGGATCATATCCAGCAGTAGAGCTGCAAAGATAGAAAATGAGTTTCACATATGAATGCATTAATAATTGCCAGAGACATATGCAAAGGTTCCATGTTAGTTATCACAATGCAGGTATTAGATTCCCACCTTGATGATGGTGATGATGATGGAAACACACAGGTCCCTGAGCCTGCAATGAAAGCGATTGCCATAAGATCGATAAAAACACACCAGGATGATTCAGCTGGAACCAATGCAAGAAGAGGAAGACATTCTTACTCGGATTAGTAGTGACGAGCATTGCTGTTCCCCCAAAGTCGCAGCTGGAAGGCACAGGGTTCCTCTGGTAATAAGTGTTGAATGCATAGGATGCATGGGCTTGGATGGTATTCGGATAGTAGCAGCTCCCTGATGGCTGAATCGCTGAACAATCTGCTAATCCAATGCTGCACGCGTAGTCCAACGCATTCTGGAGCGCAGCGTCACTTGAGCCAGCAGGCTTGACCACACACCAGACCTGCCGGCCTGATGCAGCTGGAGCAGTGACTGTAGGAGCAGGAGTCGCTGTCGGGTTCGACGCTGGTGGGTTGTTGAATGGTGTTGGTGTTGACGGCGGGGGCATGGAAGGCGTGCTGATAGCAGGATTGGTGACCGGCACAGTTGGTGGGGAGGAGGTTGATGGCGTTGGCAGCGGATATATGACTGGAACCGGCGGCGGCATAGTGGAAGACGGAGAAGGGATGTTTGTTGAGGGGGCTGGGATGGGTGTGGGCAGAGGGTTCAAGGAAGGGATGGTGATGGTAGGATTCGTGGAAGGCACGGTGATGATGGTGGGCGTCGGGTTATTGGAGGGGACTGTCGCGATGGGGTTGGTGTCCTGAACCGGACTCAAGTCATCATGGACGAGGACAGCTGGTCTACCTGCACAGCACAACACAATGATTGTGCTTGAGTTCATCAGTTCACTACGACGAAGTAACACCAATTCAACCAAGGTTAACTAGCAGTAGTAACTCTGATGTTCATCTATGATTTATCATGCACTTCTCCTATATCTCAAGGTGCCTCATTCTTTGTTGTTGTTCAGGCAACATGTAATTTTATCTTTGTTTGGGAATAGGAAAAAAAAAATTGTGAATTGTCTCCTGTGAGTTGCCAATCGTAGTAGTTGATTGTGAAGGATTGTCGTCTGAAAATTTCACCTGAAATGAAATATAGCAAGTCCCTTTATCCTGGCATCCCATTTCTGAAAAAGAAAGAAAGAGAGAGAATGGACGCGTTCCCTTTACTTTAATGTGACTATGTGACAATGTGAGTGGTGGTAGCTTGCAGCTTGTTCCCCATTTCCAAACGTGAAACGAAATTTATGAAGACAGGTAGCGAGATCACTGAAATGCCTGCAGCTGGAAGTGCTACTCAGGTAGCAGCAGCAATTCAGCAAACAAGTGACTGGCGTGGCCTAACTAAGATCTGCTCGCGGGGAAATTGGAGCAAACAGTTACTGACCACTGGAGCTCAATCTAAGCTCCATGTGGCTAGGAGGAGGCTAGCTAATCGATGGAACAGGTAGGTTGAGCTGGGAACAGACACTGAACCGAAGCCAAGCGAATCTATCCGGGACTGGAAGGATGCGGATTTGGAGGTACCTGCAGCAGCAGCAGAACAGCGTGGAAGCTCCCCGGCCTCAAAGATGGAGAGGACTAAAAGAAGGAGGAGCAGCGCCACCGGCCTGGCCATGCTCGTGCTCCTTCCTTCTTCTCCAGCTCGCCGCCGCCACCGGCAAGCTCGGCCTTGCCCTCTCTCTCTCTCTCTCTCTCTCTCTCTCTCTCTCTCTCCCCCACCTGCGGCGTCTGCGGGAAGGGTCAGTACTCGGTGTGTGTGCGCGACCGTTTTTTGCGGCCCGAGGGAGGGAACTGGGAGGAAGGCGACAGCAAAAGGTGGAGAGTGGAGTGGAGGCAGAGTGTGCAGTGCAGCTGCCGAAAGCAAGAGAGGGAGAGACGATTCAGCCACCGGTACACCACAAAAAGACAGGAAAGCCAAAAAAGGCTGCGACGTCGAGATTGAGACCCAGCTGAACCGTGAACGTGAATTATTTTATTTCTTTTGCGAGGAAAAGTGAATTAGTTAGAGCTGACTACAGCAACTACGACGATGGCTGGCTGACCCCTGTCGTTTGGTGGGCACAAGCACAAAGGGCATCATTACCCAGGACAAGTAACCCTGAGGATAACTAACCGTGACCGAAGCCCAAAACTAAGACCGAAAAGATCGAGACCGACCTTTTCGATCATGAGTTCAATTTCTGCTTCCAACTAACTGAACTAACTCATATGTAGTTTGGTCATAGGTGTTGGTTACCCGAACTAACCGAATTAACCAAAATTTCACATTTTATGGATATAATGTGTATTTTAGACTATTATTAGTGATGTAATGTATGTTCTAGTGAATTTATATCAACCATCACTCTTATTATTTTGTTTATTTTATTTGTTATATTGATATTTCTGCCTTCAAATAAAAAAATACTGCTAAAATTTTCTACTAATTATGATATTTAGTAGTTGCTTCTGTCTAATCCGGTTAGTTCGTTCATGACCGAGACTGAACCGAACTAACCGGACCAAACTTGCTTGGTCCTGAGTTCTAAAACTAACCGATCGGTCCTCATTTTTAGATGACCGAACTGACCGAATGACCGAAGAACAAAACCGACTGGTTCGGTCTGACTGAACGCCCAAGGTGAAGGACCAGGATTCCACATGGTTGAGCACGCTACTCCTATCCTATCTGCTATCAGAATGTACTATATTGTATTTTTTGCAATGAAAAATATACTTTCTCCGTCCTAAAATGAGTGTCGTTTTCGCTTCCCGAGAAATACTGTCAGTAATTTTTTTATAAATAATAAATATTATCGATTAGTATCATAATTAGTGTCATCGAAAAAGATCTTTGAATCTAGTTTTTTAATAAATTTATTTGAATATATAAATATTATACATATTTTCTATAAATCGAGTTAAACTTATGGCATAAAAATAAAAACAACACTTATTTTAGGATGGAGGGACTAAAGAAACAAGATAAACAAGAACAAGAATGTACGATATAGTTTAATATAATACCACATGGTTTAGCACGCTACTCCTTTCTTTGGTTGATTTACTGTAGCATCGCTTGGTTATCCAAACATGTGTTCCAACAAAAGTTCTGTGTTTTTTCCTTATGCTTTGTTTTGTTTGTAAAAAAATCTGAATTTGATTGGTTGGCTATCAAAATATGCCACACTAAAGATTTGGCAAATTCTTATTATTTTGGTTGGAGCATCTCCAACAACTTGATATCCTTATTTTCTTAGCAAAATCACAAAAAACTCTCTCCAACAACTCTTCAAATCAACTCCTCATTACTATTCTTTTCGTCCCACACGCCGATATATGCGCGTGGACGCGACTTGCCATCGAGCTTTTAGAAGAGGTGGAAGGGTGAAAAAACAATTTTGTTTCTGCTCTAGGGTTCCTGATGTAAGTTTTTAAGAGGTGGAAGAATATAAATATAATTTTGTTTCTGTCTCGGGGTTCCTGATGTAAGTTTAATCTGTGTTTCGCAAGTGAATTATGCCAAACTATTGGATAGAGACTCTTTTTTCACTTGCTATATATTTTAGAGAGTTGCCAAATCATAAGATTTGCCAAGTAAATTTTGGCAAACTCTTGGAGATGCTCTTATTATTTGATTGGCTATTAAATCCTGTCAATCTCTTACATTTGGCATGCCAAATCTAATGTACATTTTTTTTATCTAAATTTGGCTTGTTAAATCTTTGGTATGGTAAATTTTGTTCATAAACCAAGTAAACCCTCTATATCATATTCCTGCTTCTCCACCCCACTATTTATGTGTTGCTTTTATACTGTAATTTCAAAGGGGCCTTCGTTAAGCTACTGGATACATAGAAGGAGATTACATATGGAGCAAACTTTGCGACCACAGCTCGCTAGGCACAGCAAGTGACACAAACCCGGCCTCCACCCAATCCGTGGCTTCTTGGATGAGCTTCCTGAACAAAGCTGTAACGTCGACCGCCGGCCTTCCAAAAGTTCTATTGTTTCGTTCCTTCCACAGAGTCCAAGCGGCGAGCAGGAACAAAGAGTCAAATGCCGCGCGCCCCGCCGGGTCAAGACGTCCTCTCTTTGAGGTCCACCATTCAGCTAGGTCCTCCTCCCTCGCTCTCCGGCATGAATGCGGCCAAGCCAATCTGTGACAGTAGGAGCCACCATAGCTGTCTCTAGCAAAAACGCATACAAGAAATAAGTGTTCCACCGTTTCTGGGGCCTGACCACACAAAGCACAGTCATCGTAGTCCTGCAAGCCGTGTCGATTGCGATGCTCCGCCGTCCAAAGGGCGTCGCTGAAGGGCAAGCCAGCAGAAGAGCTTCACCCGTGGTGGTGCCTTAGCCTTCCAGAGCTCCGCTGCCCCTAACAGATGGGTGGAGCCGACGGAGAAAGCGCGGTATGTCGATGACACAGAGTACTTTCCATTAGGAGACCACTTGCAGACGAAGCGATCCGACTGCAGCGGGTCAAGGTTCACCACGCGAAGAAGCTCCCAGACCTGCAGGTATTGGCACAACATCTGAATGGTTGGTTAGTGCGCCAGCGATGTCCCTAGCCCAACGGTTTAGGTGCAAGCCCTCCCGTAGAGTCCTCAGCTTTCCCGGTCTGGATTGCTTTTTCTTTGGCTGTCAACTCCTGTAGGAATGCCGGAACATCATATGCCCAAACAGACCAAGTGACATATAAGTATACTAGAACACTGATGGATTTGAAAAGAAAGCTGAGAACAACCTCACAGTTTTTTTTTTTGGGTAAAAAGATACTAGGGGAATGTCCCACAATTCGCTCTATTGTTATAGAACATAGCTTGGAGTAGGATGGATGACGCTGTCTTGCAAGAGCTGAGCTTTGGTACATATGTAGCAGCTACCGATGATTGATTACGCACATGCTGTTGCAGTATACACAGAAAGACGAAGATGCAGTGCACCAGCTGAAAAATGCTTGAACCAATAGTTTGGGTAGCAAAAAGTGCCCATCTTCAGTTCAGTTTATCCATTCTGCATTGTCGAGTCATTTCAGAACTCACGAGTCTGCTTGCATTTTGAGGTTTTTTCATTGCTTCAATTACCCAATTGCAATTCAGTGGTTTGTTAAACAGAATCTATATATTTTTTTTTGGAAAGGGAAGCAAAAGCTTTGCCGCAGTTTTATTAGAAAGTAAAAAGAGAAACAAGCTTTACAAAAACATAGTAAAAGAAACTGCTAACCACTCTACCTCCGACTGTAACGACCGGAAAAACACAGCCCAAACAACTGAGAAGAAATAAAAAACAAACCACAACCCAACAAAGATGTGCCACATCCCTCTACTGTAACTAAGTATCCTCATTCCGACGCTCCATTGCCAATCTGAATTGCATAATGTCCTCCTTGCACAGACTCGCAACCTGCAACGGGTTCAAGTAAGTATGTTGAAAGATTCTGCGATTTCTCTCTTTCCAAATGTTTCACCAAAAGTAGATAAAGATCCCATCCACTTCCTTTCTTTGAGCCCTCCCTATCTTTCTCCGACATCGCCACCAGAAAGCATGGATTGAACCGGACTCATTTACTGAGTACTGATAGGTTGAACCATTGTCTAATTATTCCCCAAACCTCCTTGGTGAAAGGGCAATCTTTGCATAGATGCACCGGTGTTTCTTGGTCACTTAAACACAACTTACAGTCCATATCATCAGTCCAGCCTCTTTTAAGTAAATTATTTGCTGTTAGTATCTTCTTATGGAGGAGAGTCCAAGCAAAAAAATCGACATTTTTGTTCTGCCTTGGCTTTCCAAATTGGGGTCAGTTTCAGCTTGCTGTATACTCCGCTAAATTGTATCTGGTAAGCACTTTTAAGTAGTATATTCACCATCTTCCGTCCATCTCCAACTTATGGCATCTTCCACTGATTCATCTCTTGGCACTCCTCTTATTGCATTCCATAGCAAGACAAATTGATTTATTTTATCTCGTGTTGTGATTGGGTAGATATGATCAAGCCATTTATCATTTGTTAATGCTTGATAGACTGTAACCTTTTAACTCTTTACCTCAGCGTATAACAAAGGTGCTATTGACTTTGCCATCGACCCATTTATCCAGCTTGATGTCCAGAAAGGGGCCATCTTGCCGTCACCCACGACGACAATGGTAGAGGCATAGAACAGCTCCCTATCCATCTTATCGCAAGGGACATCCAGTTCATTCCAGGCCCTGTTTTTCTGTTTCCATTGGAACCACATCTATCTTAGCCTGAGAGCTCTTGTAAACCTATCCAAGTCCAGAATCCCCAATCCCCCCTTTACCTTAGGTAAACAAGTTATTGGCCAGTTTATTAACGAATGCCCTCCACATGTTCTTTCTGGCACTTCCCCTCTCCACAGGAAGCTCCGTCTAATTCGTTCAATCTTCATAAGCAACCATTTATGCTCGTGGAATACTGTTAAGTGATAAATTGGTAGGCTTGAAAGGACTGTTTTCACTAAAGTCTCCCTACCAGCTGATGTCGGAATTTTCCTTTCCATCCCGGTAAGCGAGCACCAATCTTATCTATCAACGGCTGCACCTCCACCTTCCTAAGCTTCCACGTATGGAGCGGTAGTCCCAGATATTTTCCAGAAACACGCTTATTTTTCTAGGAAAATTTTGCAACACCTCATTGACGCTTTCTGCTTGCATTCGAATCGGGAAAATCTCTGCTTTGCTCATGTTTACTTTCAATCCTGAGCACTCACCAAAAAACAATAAAAAATTTTTTGTAACCTTGATAACTCCACTGGAGAAGGATGTGCAAATAACGCAGCATCATCGGCATATAGGGAACAGCGTAGCTGAGCCTTACTTGGGAGCACCGGTTTCAGAAGACCCTGCCTGGCTGCCAGATCAATTATTTTTTGCAGTGGATCAATTGCAATGATAAATAACATCGGAGATAGTGGATCTCCTTGTCTTAGGCCTTTAGCGTGTTTGATACTATGAGTTGGTCTGCCATTAACTAAAACTCTTGAAGATGAGGTCCCCAGAATGGATGAGATCCAATTACGCCACTTGGTACTAAACCCCAATGCTGTTAACACCTCCAACAGATATTGCCACCCCACAGAATCAAAGGCTTTGGATATGTCCAGCTTGATGAATAAGGCCTGCTGTTTTTTCCGATGAAGCAATTGTATGACCCTCTGTACGTAAAGGAAGTTATCATGAATACATCTTTTCTTAATGAACGCATTATAGCACTTGGAGTAGGATGGATCGATGATGCTGTCTACCTGTTTCTTGCAAAGGTTCAGCTTTGGTACGTAGCAGCTGCTGCTGATTGATCACCGTGGATGCTGTTGCAGCGTACACATGCATAAAGACAAAGATGCACTGAACCAGTAGTTTGGGTAGCAAAAAGAGCCCATCTTCAGTTCAGTCTATCCATTTGCATCCTCAAGTCATTTCAGAACTCACGAGTCTGTTGCTTGCACTCTGAGGTGTTTCATTGCTGCAACTATTACATCCAAGCGCAATCAATGGATTGTTTTTTCTCTCACACACACAGTTAGCTCGTGACAGATTGGGTGAATGTGACCATGGATTTGACACTTGTTTGAGTTTTTTTGCGCATGTGGGATTCACAGGATCAGCCGATGATATACACAAAAACGATCTGACATGCAGATTTGTCCTTTCCTCTCATTTTCCCTGCCTAAAATGGCCCCACAAACCCGAATGGTTGATCGTAAACCTCTCGCCATCTCCTAGGATTACACTTACAGATAACTAGTTGCTCCACATCCAAGCACTTTGGTAGAAGGCTCTATATAAGCTGCGGTGCGGTAGTCCCTTCTTGCCAGCTCCTTTTCAGATGTCAGTATGTCACTGCTAACGTCACAAATGCAAAGTAGTGCGTGCCTACAAGATATCCAACCAATCATTGAACAGATAAGATCACACATCACAGTAACTGAGGGAGCACAGATCTGATCCACCATCAATTCAGGCTGCTGTCTGCTGATATATAGTGAGATATATTCTCCCGGCATGGACATCGAGCATTTGTACACTCCCCACTGCCGAACACACTTTTATTTCTCCATGGCCGAGGACGAGGGACGACGCCGCCACCATTTCCTGGTGGTGGCCTACGGCGTCCAAAGCCACGTCAACCCGGGACGCGCGCTCGCCCACCGTCTCGCCCGGCTCGACGGCGTCGACGGCTCCATCACAGCCACGCTCACCGTGCCGGTGGTCACCTACCGGCGCATGTTCCCTTCGTCGTTACAAGATTCTGCGACGGCGGCGGAGGAGACCACCGACGGGGTCATCTCCTACGTGCCCCACTCCGACGGCCTCGACGACGGCTCGCTGTTCTGGCCCACGGACGCCGAGGACAGCTGGGCGCGCAGGCGCCGCGTGAGCGCCGACAGCCTCTCGGCCCTCGTCACCCGCTTCGCCCGCCGCGGCCACCCGGTGACGTGCATCGCGTGCACGATGGTGTCGCTCCCGGTGCTCGACGTCGCGCGGGATCTCGGCATCCCTCTCGCCGTGTACTGGCTGCAGCCGGCCACCGTCCTCGCCATCTGCTACCACTACTTCCACGGCGGCCACGACGAGCTCGTCGCCGCCGCCCACGCCATGGACCCGGCCCGCGAGGTGCGCGTGCCTGGGCTCAGCCGGCCTCCGGATAGGCTGCCTCCCGTCGTTCCTGACCGACACGTCGGGCAGCGACAGCGCCGTGGCCTTCATCGACGTGTTCCGCGAGCTGTTCGAGTTCATGGATCAATGGCGGCCGAAAGTGCTCGTGAACACGTTCGACGAGCTGGAGAAGGACGCGCTCGCGGAGATGAAGCGGCACCTGGACGTCGTCGCCGTCGGCCCCATGCTCGGGTCCGCAAAGGACGGCCGGATCCATCTGTTCGAACACGACGACGACGTCGACAAGAAGAGATACTTGGAGTGGCTTGGAGCTCACCCGGACAGCTCGGTGGTGTACGTGTCGTTCGGGAGCGTGACGAAGCTCGCCAGGCGGCAGATGGAGGAGATCGCTGCAGGACTGCGACAGTGTGGCCGGCCATACTTGCTGGTCGTGCGCAGGGACGGAATCGACGGCGGCGACGGCGACGGCGGCGGCCATGGCCTGGAGAACGACGACACCCAGAGCGAGAGCCAGGGGTTGGTGGTGGACTGGTGCAACCAGCTGGAGGTGCTGTCGCACCCGGCGGTCGGGTGCTTCGTCTCGCACTGCGGGTGGAACTCGTCGACGGAGGCCATGGCGGCCGGCGTGCCCATCGTCGGCGTGCCCAACATGTACGACCAGCTGACGAACATGTACTTGGTCGAGGAAGAGTGGGGGGTCGGCGTCAGAGGAGAGCGAAACCGCGATGGTTTGCTGACAGGGACAGAGCTGGCGAGGTGCATTGAGCTGGTCATGGGCGATGGCGCAAGAGCAGTGGCGATAAGGGAAAGGGCGAGCGCCTTGAAAGAGAGAGCGCAGGCAACGGCCAATGCAGGCGGCTCAGCTGAGAGAAACCTTTGTGACCTTGTCAAAACAATGTCAAAATCTGTATAATTAAGGCCACCATAGTAGCTATAGAGAATTCAATTTGCAAGTCCATTCTTGATAACGACTTTTTTTAATAATTCTTGATCTGAAGAGATACGGATCCCTTGATCATGTATGCACTGATGTTAGTAATTTAATTTAAGTTTACAATGCTTTAATCTATAACTCCTTTAAGCTTAATCCCTTCGAGGTAATTCTTTTACTTTTGATTGGTCCAATCCTGAAAAGTGATGTCATGTGACGTCATCAAATAAATCAGTTACGTCCACTAATCTTCATTTATCTTCCACTAGTTATTTCTTTTAAAATAGAAAAAAGTCTTAGCAGCCTAAACCAAGTATTGTAATTAAAATCTAATTGCACCATGGTGTTTCTCGCAATAAACTCTTCAAAAAAGATCCCATATGAATATATTTTCTTTTTTTTTTTTTGCAAACATTACATCTATACATATATATCTTTTAATCCTTAGTCTATTTTTTTTACATTTCTACTTCAGACCCGTAGCAACGCGCGGGGCATTCCTGCTAATTTAATAATTCTTCTGGTCTTTTCATGACCCAGTGCATGCATAGTCCCCTTGGTCTCGTTTGGCAGCACAAAATACACTCTTCCATAAAGTTTAGGAGGAATTAAGGTGTATTTTAGTTCGAATTTCACCTTAATCCCTCTCAAACTATATGGATTGGCGTGTATTTGTAAATAAGGCCTCAATAAAAGCCTCAGTTGATAACTTGATACACACTCCCTCGAGTCAAAATTTAAAGATATAATGATGCTTCACCACCACTACTCTAGAATTGACTTTTTAGTAACGCGAGTAGTTTTCTGTAGAGGTCGCTCAGTTTATAGCCGCCTCTACAGTGGCGTCCCAACCGAGTCATCTCTAGAAATATATTTATAGTAACAGTATGTATTGGCTGCCTTTAAAAGTTGACTTCTAGAGACTGTCTTTAAAAATAATTTTTTATAGGTGGATGAAAATAGAGTTATCTCTACAAATAAGAGATGCACAATAAAATTTGAATTTTCAAATGATCTCAGCAAAAAAAACAACCTTCAATAAATGTTGGAGGTCTCAAAAAGTTATGTAATTTTGTAGTTGACAACCTTAATTTCATTTGAATCATATATGCAAGGAAAATTATGCTTGAATTTATTATATTTAAAATGCAAAATTTTCAAAGGACATCGGATACAAAAATGACCAAAACTAGACTTACAATTTTGTAGTCGATAACTTTTTCATTAGAATCTGATTAGTGTTCTAAATACTCATTTCAAAATGGGATGAAGATAAAATTAGGATATAAATATCTAATAAGGACACAAATGACTTGTGGGTGGAATTGTTAGAGAAGATACACGCGCAAGTTGTGGATTTGAGCCCCCTCGCAAACCACAAGCTCGTCTTGTGAAAAAAATTGCATGACTTGTGACGACGTGTGCGTATAGCTGCTCGGTGAGGTCTTCCTAGATTTTTACTATTTTTTGAGTCCAAATTCTTTATTTTTTAGACAATGGTTTGTAGAGGCAGTTCGAAGTACAGCCGCCTATAGAATTCTGATTTCTACATACAAATCATTGATGTGTATTGGTGAAAAATCTACAGCGGCTAGGCCACCCGTCTCTATAGAGACATCCCAGCCATCTCTATAGTTTCTTTTGGGCATATAGTGCACAATATTCCTCGTAAGCTAACAATTAGTAAAAAATAAAATCATTATTTACATTAAATTTAAAGAATGAACTTAATTATATGCATCACGTCATCTAGAATGAGTTCTCATTTCGATCCCCTAAACCAAACACTCTTAATTAGTGGTTTTTGCCTACGAAAAGCAGTAAAAAGTGGCACTACAAATATGAAACTTCGTAGACTTGAGATCAAACTTATCAATTCCATTCGGTTTTGCACTTGAATGAATGTTTTCAGTACCGGTCCATTCCGGGGTACCATTCCGGTTTTTATTTATTTATATATTTATTAATGTACTGAGTTTTAATATATATAAATACTTAAATGTGAGAAAACCACAGACAAATATTACTCAAGTATGCAAGAAAATAAAAACACATGGCATAGATGCTAGGCCAGCATGCTAGTTTTTGTTGGTCCGGCCTTTTACCCTCGCTAAAAAAACACTCGGTAAAAAAAAACTCGGCAAAGAAGCCGGTTAGTTTTGAAAAAAAGTCATTAACCTTATTAATTTCATTAATGGCACTAAAAGGGGTTAAGAAAAAAATCTAGGCACTTACTCCCTCCATACTTAAAAACACCATACTTAAAAAGAAAGTCATTTTGGATAGAGACGCGGTCTCCAAAGCATAACATTGACTTTTTTTCTATATAAGAATATTTATCGAAAAGTGATATATGTATATTTTTATGAGTGTTTTTTCAAAACAAATCTATTCATATGGTTTTCATATTTCTAAATAAACTCAACAACTTAAAAATTATTTATGATTTATATTCCCAACGTTTGACCTAAGCCTTGTACAAAACAACTTCCTTTTCGAGTGTGGAGGCAGTACTGGATAATCCTGTGATGTCCAGACTTGTTCTTCATACTAGTGCCAGGGCGCGCGCCCGCGCGCCGTTGGGTAGCAGTACATGAGTATTGTGTGGGTCATGCTATATTAACATGCAGTTATAGCTATTTTATAATATTATAGGAATTAGAGACCTGAAATTGACATAAATATACAGGAAGTTAGCCTGTGGAGTTGCTTGTGGGTCTTTTACTCACGATCAGAGATGTTGATGTCTGAATCAGCGGTTTGTCAATTTGATGACTCTGCTGATGCGGGATAGCATGTCAATATTTTTGGTGCAGTTAAATATTTGTTGGTAGTCATAGATAAGTTCACCATTAAAAATATATGTTGAATGTTTCGATGCAAAACCAATTGAGTTAACAGTCAAATAAACAGGTGCGTAGCTCGTAATATTGCATGCTCAAATATAGATTAATAATGGTTGTACACACAACAAATAATTTGTCAACCAAACTCAAATTTAACATATGATAAAACTCAATGTAAGGAAACTGGATATACACAGCCAATTTGCTGTACCAAACAGTTATGTTGCAATCCAAGCCTTGATGCGAACATGCAAGTATTTGACATGGGAGAAAAAAACATTGCCTAATCTGAACTTTCATTTGATCCCTATGGTATCATTTGGGAAACAATGAATCATACGATCCGATCCTTTGATGGACTCCTTTCGGGAAGTATGCATATGGAACGTATCCTCTGTCCTGCCAAGGTCAAAATCTAGTTAAGGCTATTTGAGGCCATGTGCCAAATGATCTGCTACAAAAACTGTCTGCATGAGTACAAATCAACCATATATTGGAATAAGATATCATAGTGGAGGAAAACAATCTCATTTCAATGCAATGTAGGTGAACATATGCCCACCAAAAGCTGACTGAAACCGGAAGTAATCAGATAACCCTTAAATCTAAATTCAGTTGATGTGTTTCTCTGAAACCGTAAAGAACTGAGCATTCCCAAGAATAAAGGATTTTTATTGTACTCACAAAGGTGCCATAAATAATTAAGTATTTCTAGAAACAACCCTCAGCAAGCATTTTTGTATTGGTTTAAGAACTGTTTTTTCTTTTTTTTTTTCTTAATTAGTAAGAACCACAAGATGAATTGGAACTGAATGCTAAGAAGACAAATCACAAATTGTTTAGTGAACTGAACTCACATATTTGGTCTTCCAATTGGAATCTGGACAGTAGTAATTCAAAACTGCAGACACAGCCTATTCCTGTATACATTTATAAGAAGAATACATTGATGGTAAGTCTAGATATATCAAAAAAGGGAGAGTACACAAGAAAGTTGGCATGCACCTTTGCATCATCCAAAACAAGATCTATATGTGCTCTCGGACAATTAAGTGGGTGGTATTCCCATATCCTGTCTTATTAAGACATGAAGACAAAGTGTAGTTTGCTTTGCTTGCTGATGCCGCATTGGAAGGAGATCAAATCACATCTTGAAAATCTGCAGAAGAATAATTTGGTAATTGCCTTACAGGAACAGGTAGCTAAGCAGGCATGACCTAATGCTAGTAAGAGAAGAATCTAGTGGCAATAATAAATAAATGTACTCGCACAATGGCATGGATATGAAAATAATATGGCAGGTTAACTAAGAATGAAAATCGCTTAGAAATGTGAAAGAAAGAAAGAGAATAAAAATACAGTCTGTATATTCCTATGCAGTCAAAATTATATAATTAACAGGGAGATCCAATATGCAGTCAAAATTATATGATTAACAGGGAGATCCGAAAAGGCTACAGTAGATGGGTAAGAACTGTGATGGTCACAAATTAATGGAAGAAAGAAATATGAGACGATGGCCCTGCTCCTTCTGTTTTGCAGCTTTTGTGAATGGCTGTCTTGAGTCCTTGCGTTGTCCTGCCTTCTTTCCTGACTTTCTTTTTTTTCTTTTTTGTTTTGCAAAGGTGAAGAGGTTAAAAAAGAGATAAAGACTGGTTTGGAAAATGCTTTATTTTGCCTAAAAAGGGCATTAATTAGCACGGCCTTTTCCTAGATCCCAACTTTCCCTGTCCCCTTTTGGAAAATTTTGAAAGCAGTATCAAAATCTGCCGATACATTTTTTTTGTTTAGGGAGGAGAAAAAAAAGCCACAATTTCACATGAGCCAGCAGCTTCATATGGGCCAACATGAATCCTTGTATAAGAACAAATGCAACAAAGGAGCAATGGGCATACCCGGGGCGACGGGGAGGGCTCCAAAACTGAAACCAGCAGGCACGGCGGCACTCGACGAACAAAACGCCTAGGACTGAAGGCACCAAAACAACCACAGATCACCGGAAGGAACAAACATTGACTCCGATGGCCTAGAAACCACAGGAATGAGAACGATTTCAAGGAGCATCTAATCATAAACAGTTTACTCGGTAGAAGAAGCATCCTTTAGATCTGGAGGAACCCTGGCGCCGGAGAACACGGCGGCAGCCAATGGAAGCAGCACCGCGTCCTCGGCAGCAACAGCGCTGCGACGACCGGAGATCACGGCGGCAGCCAACGCCGTGTGTCAGAGGCTGCGGCGAACGAGACGAACCAGCGGCCAGATCGCGAATGCAGGCAATGCTGAGGAGGAAGCACGGACGGAGAAGAATAGGAAGCTGGGCGGAGAAGAAGAGGGAAAACGGAGGAGAGACCGAGAAGAAGAACAGGCAGAAGAGATAAGGCCGACCGGCTGTAAAAAGTCCGGGACCCCCTTCTCGTCTCTTCGTTTTCTTTTTTCTTTTTTTTCCATCTGACAGACGTAGGCCGACCGCCACCAGCCAATCACGTAGGAGACACAAGCACGGTGACGTGGCAAAGGCGATCGTTGAGGGACTTGTTCCAATTTGTAGGAGTAAATAAATATGTGCAGTGTCACCAGATGACTGTGTGTAGGTTGTATCTATACCTGCACTGGATAATCCTATGGAAAACCAGCATTTGCTCATCTTCAACATGGTCTTCACATAGTGTCAGCAGATGATACGTTGTGTGCAATACATGCATCGGTGAATGCCGCTAGCTTGTCCATCTTCAAGTCAAAGTCGTCAACAGTATCACCGGGAACAACCTCACAGTGTTTTTGTTTGTAGCCATTGGTTATAGCTTGGAGAGAGTAGGATGGATCGATGACACTTGTCTACCTGTCTTGCAAAGGTTCAGCTTTGGTAAGTAACAGCTGCTGCTGATTGATCACCGTGTGGATGTTGTTGCAGTGTACACATGCATGAAGAAGATGCACTGAACCAATAGTTTAGATAGCAATAAGAGCCCATCTCAGTTAGTCTATCCCCTTGCATCCTCAAGTCATTTCTGAACAGACAGGTCTGTATGTATTCTGAGAGCAAGTACAATAATAGGTTTATAGCCAAGTTAATGCTGATATAGAGAAGAGAAGGGAGAAGAGAAATGATGTACTGAACCAATAGTTTGGATAGCAATAAGAGCCCATCTCAGTTCAGTCTATCCCCTTGCATCCTCAAGTCATTCCTGAACTCACAGGTCTGTTTGTATTCTGAGAGCAAGTACAATAATAGATTTATAGCCAAGTTAATGTTGATATAGAGAAGAGAAGGGAGAAGAGAAATGAGAGCTTGGCTCTCATGTAAGCAACAAGCTGGATATACATGTATAGATACTATGCATACTATGCATGAGGTCTAATAGATTTGTTGTATGTGATGAGGAATATAAAAGATAATGGACACATATAATTTTAAAAAAACTTCTAGAGATAGATAGAATAGAAGACTAAATATTGTCACTACCGGTTTTCGTTTCTTTGCCGAGTGCCCCATGGACTCGGCAAAGCCCATATTACACTCGGCAAAGGCTTTGCCGAGAGTTTGCACTCGCAAAGGCCACTTTCGGCAAAGAATCCGTCGGCAAAGACCTCTTTGCCGAGTGTTTTTTTCGGGCACTTTCGGCAAAGCCTTTGCCGAGTGCCCGACACTCGGCAAAGATCAAAATAAAAAAAACCGAAAAATAATAGCAAAAAAAATTTTTTAATCGGGGGAGGGCCCCACTCGACCAACACCCATTCTTCTCTATCTAGCGGATTTTTTGTGGCATTTTTTGAGACTTCGTGTCGAGCGGGATTCAAACTCATGGCCTCTCCCTTGCGCTGAACCTCCCTACCACTACACTACACAGTCACTTGTGTCTACACTTCATTTGGGTTCCCTAAATATTATGTAAAATCGAGTGAAAATTGCTTGTTTGAGACTCTAAATGAATTCAAATAAAAAACTTGTCAACTACAAAGTTTTATAACTTTTCGAGATCCATAATTTTTATTTAAGGAGTTTTTCCATCCGAGGTCGTTTATAAAATTTGAATTTCAAATTTTAACGGATTCGAATGCGCCGCATGATAAGATAAATTCAAATGAAAAAGTTATCAACTACAAAGTTTCATAACTTTTCGAGATCTATAACTTTTATTTTGGATGTTTCTCCATCCGAGATACTTTCAAAAATTCAAATTTCAAATTTGAGAAATGCGATCAGACTTTTCGTTAGCAAAATTAATTCAAATTAAAATGTATTCAACTACAAAGTTGTATAATTTCACAACACCTACATCTTTCATTTTGGTCATTTGATCATCCGACATAGTGGTAGAAACATTGTTCACAAATCTTATATCTCTCTCTTGTAGTTTTGTAAACTATGAGGGAGATATGTGGGATTTGTAAATAGATTTAATTTTACTTTATCAAATTAAGAAATGGCCAAAATAAAAGTTGTAGATCTTGAAAAGTTATACAACTTTGTAGTTGAAATTTTTTTATTTAAATTAATTTATCTGCTCCAAAATATACTCTGAAATCTGTCTTTGCCGAGTGTAAAAATAAAACACTTTCGGCAAAGACCCTTCTTTGCCGAAAAGCCAAAAAAAAATAACACTCTCGGCAAAGAGGCCTCTTTGCCGAGTGCCAAAAAAGCACTCGGCAAAGAACTCTTTGCCGAGTGCTTTTTTTTTCGGCAAAAGAAGGCTCTTTGCCAAGTGCTTTTTTTTTGCCGAGTTTTTTTTTGGCACTTGGCAAAGAGCTCTTTGCCGAGTGCCCGAAAAAAAACACTTCGGCAAAAAGAATTGACACTTTCGGCAAAAGAGCCAGATTCCGGTAGTGTGTATAGCTTGACCTCGGATTTAACACTTATCTGAGTTCTATTTTTCACATGTGGGATTATTCACAGGGTTAGCCGATGACATACACAAAAACGATCTGACATATTTGTCCTTTCCTCGTTTTTCCTTGCCTAAAGTGGCCCCACAAATCCGAAAGGTCCTAAAGCTCTCGCCACCTGCTAGGATTACAGCAGCCAGCAGATTTGCTCCACTTCCAAGCACTTGGTATTGCGGGTAGTCCCCATTCATGCCAGCTCTTATTCAGATGTCACTGCTAGCGTCACAATGCAAAGTAGTGCGTGCCTACAAGATTATCCAACGAATCATTGAACAGATAAGATCACTGTAACTGAGGGAGCACAGATCTGTCCACTGCTGTCTGCTGACAGTGAGATATATATCCCGGTATAGACAGTTGGACACTGAGCTTGAGCATTTGTACACACTCGTGCACTCCCCCCACAGTCGACCACTTTTCTCTCCATGGCCGACGACGAGGGACGCCGCCACCATTTCCTGGTGGTGGCCTACGGCGTCCAAAGCCACGTCAACCCGGGACGCGCTCTGGCCCGCCGTCTTGCACGGCTTGACGGCGGCGTTGACGGCTCAGCCATTCTGGCCACCCTCTCCGTGCCGGTGGTCACCTACCGGCGCATGTTCCCTCCGTCAATGCATTCCGCAGCGGCGACGCCGGAGGAGACCACCGACGGAGTCATCTCCTACGTCCCCCACTCCGACGGTCTCGATGACGGCTGCTTGTCCTGGTCCACGGACGCCGAGGATAGGGCGCGCAGGCGCCGCGTGAGCGCCGACAGCCTCTCCGCCGTGATCGCCCGCCTCGCCGGCCGCGCACTACTACGTAAAACTATTTGTAGCAACGTCTCTTTTTTTTTTTGTGTAGGGGCGGCTCTATATTAAACAGCCCCTACAAATGGTGGCCAAACGAACCGCCCTACAAAATCCATTTGTAGGGGGGGGCGGTTGGTGTTATGAGTCGCCTCTACAAATGTCTAGATTTGTAAGGGCGGTTCTATATCCAACAGCCCCTACAAATCGGATTTGTAGGGGCGGTTCTATATTGAGGCGCCCCTACAAATGAATGCCGAATATAAAAAATAAAGCACTAAAATTTAATTTTTTTAAAATGATCTCGGATAGAAAAATGACTAAAATAAAAGTTGTAGATCTTAAAAAGTTACGTAACTTTGCTATTTATAACTTTTTATTCAAAATCATTTTGTACTCCAAAATTTACACTTTGAAAATATTGTTTGAAGTAGTTAAATTTTGAAATTTAAATTTTGAGTTAATAAAACAAACTCGCATGAAAAGATGACCAAAATAAAGGTTGTAGATCTAAAAAAATTAAGCAACTTTGTAGTTAACAATATTTTCATTTGAATTTTTTTCACATGGTAAATTGTGTATGAATGTCTTAGATTTGAACTTTGAATTTTTGAACTGAACTTTTTTTTTAAATAACCTCGGATAGAGAAACAACCAAAATAAAAGTAGTAGATCTCGAAAAATTATGAAACTTTGTAGTTGACAACTTTTTTGATTTGAACTCATCTTGCTAAATAAAATTACATTGACTTTCTCAAATGTAAAATTTGACTTTTTTCAAATGACCTCGGATGGAGAAATGATCAACATAAAAAGTTGTAGGTCTCGAAAAGTTATGAAACTTTGTAGTTGACAACTTTTTGATTTGAACTCATCTTGTTAAACAAAATTACATTGACTTTCTTAAATGTAAAATTTAACTTTTTTTCAAATGACCTCGGATGGAGAAATGATCAACATGAAAGTTGTAGGTCTCGAAAAGTTATGAAACTTTATAGTTGACAACTTTTTAATTTGAAATCATCTTGTTAAACAAAATTACATTGACTTTCTCAAATGTAAAATTTGACTTTTTTTCAAATGACCTCGGATGGAGAAATGATCAACATGAAAATTGTAGGTCTTAAAAAGTTATAAAACTTTGTAGTTGAAAATTTTTTGATTTGGATCCGTTTAGGGCTCAAACAATCAATTTAATCTCATTTTAGGATAATATGTAAGGAAAGAAAATACAATATGGACACATGTGACAGTGAGGTGTAGTGGTAGAGGAGGGAGTGCGCGAGGGTGAGGTTGTGAGTTCGAATCACGGCCAACGCAAAGTCTCTAAAAATCACGGAAAAAAGGCTGGGGTGAGCCCCGGGTGGGGGCTGTCTAGTGGGGATTTTCTCGGATTAAAAAAAGTTTTTTTACTATTTTTTTGATAATTTTTCGTAATATCTGGAAATTGATTTGTAGGGGCGGTTGGATATAGAACCGCCCCTACAAATCACCAACCGTCTCTACAAATCGATTTGTAGGCGGTTGGCCAACCGCCTTGAAATCGGGCATTTGTAGCCACGGTTCGCGTAGGGGCGGTTGGCAAAACCGCGGCTACAAATGCTCATGAACCGCCCCTACAAATCATTATTGTGGTAGTGGCGGCCACCCGGTGACGTGCATCGCGTGCACGATGGTGTCGCTCCCGGTGCTCGGCGTCGCGCGGGAGCTCGGCATCCCTCTCGCCGTGTACTGGCTGCAGCCGGCCACCGTCCTCGCCATCTCCTACCACTACTTCCACGGCGGCCACGACGAGCTCGTCGCCGCCGCCCACGCCATGGACCCGGCCGCGAGGTGCGCGCGTGCCGGGCTCAGCCGACCTCTTCGGATAGGCTGCCTCCCGTCGTTCCTGACCGACACGTCGGGCAGCGACAGGGCCGTGGCGTTCATCGACGTGTTCCGCGAGCTTTTCGAGTTCATGGATCAATGGCGGCGAAAGTGCTCGTGAACACGTTCGACGAGCTGGAGAAGGACGCGCGCTTCGCGGAGATGAAGCGGCACCTGGACGTCGTCGCCGTCGGCCCCATGCTCGGGTCCGCAAAGGACGGCCGGATCCATCTGTTCGAACACGACGACGACGTCGACAAGAAGAGATACTTGGAGTGGCTTGGAGCTCACCCGGACAGCTCGGTGGTGTACGTGTCATTCGGGAGCGTGACGAAGCTCGCCAGGCGGCAGATGGAGGAGATCGCCGGAGGACTGCGACAGTGTGGGCGGCCATACTTGCTGGTCGTGCGCAGGGACGGAATCGACGGCGGCGACGGCGACGGCGGCAGCCATGGCCTGGAGAACGACGACGCCCAGAGCGAGAGCCAGGGGTTGGTGGTGGACTGGTGCAACCAGCTGGAGGTGCTGTCGCACCCGGCGGTCGGGTGCTTCGTCTCGCACTGCGGGTGGAACTCGTCGACGGAGGCCATGGCGTCCGGCGTGCCCATCGTCGGCGTGCCCAACATGTACGACCAGCTGACGAACATGTACTTGGTCGAGGAGGAGTGGGGGATCGGCGTCAGAGGGGAGCGGAACGGTGATGGCGTGCTGACAGGGACAGAGCTGGCGAGGTGCATTGAGCTGGTCATGGGCGATGGTGCAAGAGCAGTGGCGATAAGGGAAAGGGCGAAGGCCTTGAAAGAGAGAGCGCAGGCAGCGGCCAATGCAGGCGGCTCAGCTGAGAGGAACCTTTGTGACCTTGTCAAAACAATGTCAAAATCTGTATATAGTTAAGGCCACCATAGTAGCTACAGAATTCAATCTGCAAGTCCATTCTTGATAACGACTTGTTTTAATAATTCTTGATCGGAAGAGATACGGATCCCTTGATCATGTATGCACTGATGTTAGTAATTTAATTTAAGTTTACAATGCTTTAATCTATAACTCCTTTAAGCTTAATCCCTTCGAGGTAATTCTTTTTACTTTTGATTGGTCCAATCCTGAAAAGTGATGTCATGTGACGTCATCAAATAAATCAGTTACGTCCACTAATCTTCATTTATCTTCCACTAGTTATTTCTTTTAAAATAGAAAAAAGTCTTAGCAGCCTAAACCAAGTATTGTAATTAAAATCTAATTGCACCATGGTGTTTCTCGCAATAAACTCTTCAAAAAAGATCCCATATGAATATATTTTCTTTTTTTTTTGCAAACATTACATCTATACATATATATCTTTTAATCCTTAGTCTATTTTTTTTTTTTTTTTTTTCTACTTCAGACCGTAGAGCAACGCCGGGGGCATTCCTGCTAATTTAATAATTCTTCTGGTCTTTTCATGACCCAGTGCATGCATAGTCCCCTTGGTCTCGTTTGGCAGCACAAAATACACTCTTCCATAAAGTTTAGGAGGAATTAAGGTGTATTTTAGTTCGAATTTCACCTTAATCCCTCTCAAACTATATGGATTGGCGTGTATTTGTAAATAAGGCCTCAATAAAAGCCTCAGTTGATAACTTGATACACACTCCCCCTCGAGTCAAAATTTAAAGATATAATGATGCTTCACCACCACTACTCTAGAATTGACTTTTTAGTAACGCGAGTAGTTTTCTGTAGAGGTCGCTCAGTTTATAGCCGCCTCTACAGTGGCGTCCCAACCGAGTCATCTCTAGAAATATATTTATAGTAACAGTATGTATTGGCTGCCTTTAAAAGTTGACTTCTAGAGACTGTCTTTAAAAATAATTTTTTATAGGTGGATGAAAATAGAGTTATCTCTACAAATAAGAGATGCACAATAAAATTTGAATTTTCAAATGATCTCAGCAAAAAAAACAACCTTCAATAAATGTTGGAGGTCTCAAAAAAAGTTATGTAATTTTGTAGTTGACAACCTTAATTTCATTTGAATCATATATGCAAGGAAAATTATGCTTGAATTTATTATATTTAAAATGCAAAATTTTCAAAGGACATCGGATACAAAAATGACCAAAACTAGACTTACAATTTTGTAGTCGATAACTTTTTCATTAGAATCTGATTAGTGTTCTAAATACTCATTTCAAAATGGGATGAAGATAAAATTAGGATATAAATATCTAATAAGGACACAAATGACTTGTGGGTGGAATTGTTAGAGAAGATACACGCCAAGTTGTGGATTTGAGCCCCCGCAACCACAAGCTCGTCTTGTGCGCGAAAAAATTGCATGACTTGTGACGACGTGTGCGTATAGCTGCTCGGTGAGGTCTTCCTAGATTTTTACTATTTTTGAGTCCAAATTCTTTATTTTTTAGACAATGGTTTGTAGAGGCAGTTCAAGTACAGCCGCCTATAGAATTCTGATTTCTACATACAAATCATTGATGTGTATTGGTGAAAAATCTACAGCGGCTAGGCCACCCGTCTCTATAGAGACATCCCAGCCATCTCTATAGTTTCTTTTGGGCATATAGTGCACAATATTCCTCGTAAGCTAACAATTAGTAAAAAATAAAATCATTATTTACATTAAATTTAAAGAATGAACTTAATTATATGCATCACGTCATCTAGAATGAGTTCTCATTTCGATCCCCTAAACCAAACACTCTTAATTAGTGGTTTTTGCCTACGAAAGCAGTAAAAGTGGCACTACAAATATGAAACTCGTAGACTTGAGATCAAACTTATCAATTCCATTCGGTTTTGCACTTGAATGAATGTTTTCAGTACCGGTCCATTCCGGGGTACCATTCCGTTTTTATTTATTTATATATTTATTAATGTACTGAGTTTTAATATATATAAATACTTAAATGTGAGAAAACCACAGACAAATATTACTCAAGTATGCAAGAAAATAAAAACACATGGCATAGATGCTAGGCCAGCATGCTAGTTTTTGTTGGTCCGGCCTTTTACCCTCGCTAAAAAAACACTCGGTAAAAAAAAACACTCGCAAAGAAGCCGGTTAGTTTTGAAAAAAAGTCATTAACCTTATTAATTTCATTAATGGCACTAAAAGGGGTTAAGAAAAAAAATCTAGGCACTTACTCCCTCCATACTTAAAAACACCATACTTAAAAAGAAAGTCATTTTGGATAGAGACGCGGTCTCCAAAGCATAACATTGACTTTTTTCTATATAAGAATATTTATCGAAAAGTGATATATGTATATTTTTATGAGTGTTTTTTCAAAACAAATCTATTCATATGGTTTTCATATTTCTAAATAAACTCAACAACTTAAAAATTATTTATGATTTATATTCCCAACGTTTGACCTAAGCCTTGTACAAAACAACTTCCTTTTTCGAGTGTGGAGGCAGTACTGGATAATCCTGTGATGTCCAGACTTGTTCTTCATACTAGTGCCGGGGCGCGCCCCGCTACCCGTTGGGTAGCAAGACATGAGTATTGTGTGGGTCATGCTATATTAACATGCAGTTATAGCTATTTTATAATATTATAGGAATTAGAGACCTGAAATTGACATAAATATACAGGAAGTTAGCCTGTGGAGTTGCTTGTGGGTCTTTTACTCACGATCGAGAGATGTTGATGTCTGAATCAGCGGTTTGTCAATTTGATGACTCTGCTGATGCGGGATAGCATGTCAATATTTTTGGTGCAGTTAAATATTTGTTGGTAGTCATAGATAAGTTCACCATTAAAAATATATGTTGAATGTTTCGATGCAAAACCAATTGAGTTAACAGTCAAATAAACAGGTGCGTAGCTCGTAATATTGCATGCTCAAATATAGATTAATAATGGTTGTACACACAACAAATAATTTGTCAACCAAACTCAAATTTAACATATGATAAAACTCAATGTAAGGAAACTGGATATACACAGCCAATTTGCTGTACCAAACAGTTATGTTGCAATCCAAGCCTTGATGCGAACATGCAAGTATTTGACATGGGAGAAAAAAACATTGCCTAATCTGAACTTTCATTTGATCCCTATGGTATCATTTGGGAAACAATGAATCATACGATCCGATCCTTTGATGGACTCCTTTTCGGAAGTATGCATATGGAACGATCCTCTGTCCTGCCAAGGTCAAAATCTAGTTAAGGCTATTTGAGGCCATGTGCCAAATGATCTGCTACAAAAACTGTCTGCATGAGTACAAATCAACCATATATTGGAATAAGATATCATAGTGGAGGAAAGCAATCTCATTTCAATGCAATGTAGGTGAACATATGCCCACCAAAAGCTGACTGAAACCGAAGTAATCAGATAACCCTTAAATCTAAATTCAGTTGATGTGTTTCTCTGAAACCGTAAAGAACTGAGCATTCCCAAGAATAAAGGATTTTTATTGTACTCACAAAGGTGCCATAAATAATTAAGTATTTCTAGAAACAACCCTCAGCAAGCATTTTTGTATTGGTTTAAGAACTGTTTTTTTTTTTTTTTTTTTTCTTAATTAGTAAGAACCACAAGATGAATTGAACTGAATGCTAAGAAGACAAATCACAAATTGTTTAGTGAACTGAACTCACATATTTGGTCTTCCAATTGGAATCTGGACAGTAGTAATTCAAAACTGCAGACACAGCCTATTCCTGTATACATTTATAAGAAGAATACATTGATGGTAAGTCTAGATATATCAAAAAGGGAGAGTACACAAGAAAGTTGGCATGCACCTTTGCATCATCCAAAACAAGATCTATATGTGCTCTCGGACAATTAAGTGGGTGGTATTCCCATATCCTGTCTTATTAAGACATGAAGACAAAGTGTAGTTTGCTTTGCTTGCTGATGCCGCATTGGAAGGAGATCAAATCACATCTTGAAAATCTGCAGAAGAATAATTTGGTAATTGCCTTACAGGAACAGGTAGCTAAGCAGGCATGACCTAATGCTAGTAAGAAGAATCTAGTGGCAATAATAAATAAATGTACTCGCACAATGGCATGGATATGAAAATAATATGGCAGGTTAACTAAGAATGAAAATCGCTTAGAAATGTGAAAGAAAGAAAGAGAATAAAAATACAGTCTGTATATTCCTATGCAGTCAAAATTATATAATTAACAGGGAGATCCAATATGCAGTCAAAATTATATGATTAACAGGGAGATCCGAAAAGGCTACAGTAGATGGGTAAGAACTGTGATGGTCACAAATTAATGGAAGAAAGAAATATGAGACGATGGCCCTGCTCCTTCTGTTTTGCAGCTTTTGTGAATGGCTGTCTTGAGTCCTTGCGTTGTCCTGCCTTCTTTCCTGACTTTCTTTTTTTTTTCTTTTTTGTTTTGCAAAGGTGAAGAGGTTAAAAAGAGATAAAGACTGGTTTGGAAAATGCTTTATTTTGCCTAAAAGGGCATTAATTAGCACGGCCTTTTCCTAGATCCCAACTTTCCCTGTCCCCTTTTGGAAAATTTTGAAAGCAGTATCAAAATCTGCCGATACATTTTTTTTTGTTTAGGGAGGAGAAAAAAAGCCACAATTTCACATGAGCCAGCAGCTTCATATGGGCCAACATGAATCCTTGTATAAGAACAAATGCAACAAAGGAGCAATGGGCATACCCGGGGCGACGGGGAGGGCTCCAAAACTGAAACCAGCAGGCACGGCGGCACTCGACGAACAAAACGCCTAGGACTGAAGGCACCAAAACAACCACAGATCACCGGAAGGAACAAACATTGACTCCGATGGCCTAGAAACCACAGGAATGAGAACGATTTCAAGGAGCATCTAATCATAAACAGTTTACTCGGTAGAAGAAGCATCCTTTAGATCTGGAGGAACCCTGGCGCCGGAGAACACGGCGGCAGCCAATGGAAGCAGCACCGCGTCCTCGGCAGCAACAGCGCTGCGACGACCGGAGATCACGGCGGCAGCCAACGCCGTGTGTCAGAGGCTGCGGCGAACGAGACGAACCAGCGGCCAGATCGCGAATGCAGGCAATGCTGAGGAGGAAGCACGGACGGAGAAGAATAGGAAGCTGGGCGGAGAAGAAGAGGGAAAACGGAGGAGAGACCGAGAAGAAGAACAGGCAGAAGAGATAAGGCCGACCGGCTGTAAAAAGTCCGGGACCCCCTTCTCGTCTCTTCGTTTTTCTTTTTTTTTTCCATCTGACAGACGTAGGCCGACCGCCACCAGCCAATCACGTAGGAGACACAAGCACGGTGACGTGGCAAAGGCGATCGTTGAGGGACTTGTTCCAATTTGTAGGAGTAAATAAATATGTGCAGTGTCACCAGATGACTGTGTGTAGGTTGTATCTATACCTGCACTGGATAATCCTATGGAAAACCAGCATTTGCTCATCTTCAACATGGTCTTCACATAGTGTCAGCAGATGATACGTTGTGTGCAATACATGCATCGGTGAATGCCGCTAGCTTGTCCATCTTCAAGTCAAAGTCGTCAACAGTATCACCGGGAACAACCTCACAGTGTTTTTGTTTGTAGCCATTGGTTATAGCTTGGAGAGAGGGATGGATCGATGACACTTGTCTACCTGTCTTGCAAAGGTTCAGCTTTGGTAAGTAACAGCTGCTGCTGATTGATCACCGTGTGGATGTTGTTGCAGTGTACACATGCATGAAGAAGATGCACTGAACCAATAGTTTGGATAGCAATAAGAGCCCATCTCAGTTAGTCTATCCCCTTGCATCCTCAAGTCATTTCTGAACTGACAGGTCTGTATGTATTCTGAGAGCAAGTACAATAATAGGTTTATAGCCAAGTTAATGCTGATATAGAGAAGAGAAGGGAGAAGAGAAATGATGTACTGAACCAATAGTTTGGATAGCAATAAGAGCCCATCTCAGTTCAGTCTATCCCCTTGCATCCTCAAGTCATTCCTGAACTCACAGGTCTGTTTGTATTCTGAGAGCAAGTACAATAATAGATTTATAGCCAAGTTAATGTTGATATAGAGAAGAGAAGGGAGAAGAGAAATGAGAGCTTGGCTCTCATGTAAGCAACAAGCTGGATATACATGTATAGATACTATGCATACTATGCATGAGGTCTAATAGATTTGTTGTATATATGTGATGAGGAATATAAAAGATAATGGACACATATAATTTTAAAAAAACTTCTAGAGATAGATAGAATAGAAGACTAAATATTGTCACTACCGGATTTCGTTTCTTTGCCGAGTGCCCCATGCACTCGGCAAAGCCCATATTACACTTTCGGCAAAGGCTTTGCCGAGTGTTGCACTCGGCAAAGGCCACTCGGCAAAGACCTCTTTGCCGAGTGTTGTTTTTCGGCACTCGGCAAAGCCTTTGCCGAGTGCCCGACACTCGGCAAAGATCAAAATAAAAAAAACCCGAAAATAATAGCAAAAAATTTTTTTTTAATCGGGGGAGGGCCCCACTCGACCAACACCCATTCTTCTCTATCTAGCAGGATTTTTTGTGGCATTTTTTGAGACTTCGTGTCGAGCGGGATTCAAACTCATGGCCTCTCCCTTGCGCGGAACCTCCCCTACCACTACACTACACAGTCACTTGTGCCTACACTTCATTTGGGTTCCCTAAATATTATGCAAAATCGAGTGAAAATTGCTTGTTTGAGACTCTAAATGAATTCACATAAAAAACTTGTCAACTACAAAGTTTTATAACTTTTCGAGATCTATAATTTTTATTTAAGGAGTTTTTCCATCCGAGGTCGTTTATAAAATTTGAATTTCAAATTTTAACGGATTCGAATGCGATTTCGCATGATAAGATAAATTCAAATGAAAAAAGTTGTCAACTACAAAGTTTCATAACTTTTCGAGATCTATAACTTTTATTTTGGATGTTTCTCCATCCGAGATACTTTCAAAAATTCAAATTTCAAATTTGAGAAATGCGACTGTACTTTTCGTTAGCAAAATTAATTCAAATTAAAATGTATTCAACTACAAAGTTGTATAATTTCACAACACCTACATCTTTCATTTTGATCATTTGATCATCCGACATAGTGGTAGAAACATTGTTCACAAATCTTATATCTCTCTTTGTAGTTTTGTAAACTATGAGGGAGATATGTGGGATTTGTAAATAGATTTAATTTTACTTTATCAAATTAAGAAATGGCCAAAATAAAAGTTGTAGATCTTGAAAAGTTATACAACTTTGTAGTTGAAATTTTTTTATTTAAATTAATTTATCTGCTCCAAAATATACTCTGAAATCTGTCTTTGCCGAGTGTAAAAAAAAAACACTCGGCAAAGACCTTCTTTGCCGAGTGCCAAAAAAAAAATAACACTGGCAAAGAGGCCTCTTTGCCGAAAAGCCAAAAAGCACTCGGCAAAGAACTTTTTGCCGAAAGTGCTTTTTTCCAAGCACTCGGCAAAGAAGGCTCTTTGCCAAGTGCTTTTTTTTTTGCCGAAGTTTTTTTTCTTTTTTTAACACTTGGCAAAGAGCTCTTTGCCGAAAGTGCCCGAAAAAACACTCGGCAAAGCAATTGACACTTTCGGCAAAGAGCCAGATTCCGGTAGTGTGTATAGCTTGACCTCGGATTTAACACTTATCTGAGTTCTATTTTTTTTCACATGTGGGATTATTCACAGGGTTAGCCGATGACATACACAAAAACGATCTGACATATTTGTCCTTTCCTCGTTTTTCCTTGCCTAAAGTGGCCCCACAAATCCGAAAGGTCCTAAAGCTCTCGCCACCTGCTAGGATTACAGCAACCAGCAGATTTGCTCCACTTCCAAGCACTTGGTATTGCGGGTAGTCCCCATTCATGCCAGCTCTTATTCAGATGTCACTGCTAGCGTCACAATGCAAAGTAGTGCGTGCCTACAAGATTATCCAACGAATCATTGAACAGATAAGATCACTGTAACTGAGGGAGCACAGATCTGTCCACTGCTGTCTGCTGACAGTGAGATATATATCCCGGTATAGACAGTTGGACACTGAGCTTGAGCATTTGCACACACTCCTGCACTCCCCCCACAGTCGACCACTTTTCTCTCCATGGCCGACGACGAGGGACGCCGCCACCATTTCCTGGTGGTGGCCTACGGCGTCCAAAGCCACGTCAACCCGGGACGCGCTCTGGCCCGCCGTCTTGCACGGCTTGACGGCGGCGTTGACGGCTCAGCCATTCTGGCCACCCTCTCCGTGCCGGTGGTCACCTACCGGCGCATGTTCCCTCCGTCAATGCATTCCGCAGCGGCGACGCCGGAGGAGACCACCGACGGAGTCATCTCCTACGTCCCCCACTCCGACGGTCTCGATGACGGCTGCTTGTCCTGGTCCACGGACGCCGAGGACAGGGCGCGCAGGCGCCGCGTGAGCGCCGACAGCCTCTCCGCCGTGATCGCCCGCCTCGCCGGCCGCGCGCGGCCACCCGGTGACGTGCATCGCGTGCACGATGGTGTCGCTCCCGGTGCTCGACGTCGCGCGGGAGCTCGGCATCCCTCTCGCCGTGTACTGGCTGCAGCCGGCCACCGTCCTCGCCATCTCCTACCACTACTTCCACGGCGGCCACGACGAGCTCGTCGCCGCCGCCCACGCCATGGACCCGGCCCGCGAGGTGCGCGTGCCCGGGCTCAGCCGACCTCTTCGGATAGGCTGCCTCCCGTCGTTCCTGACCGACACGTCGGGCAGCGACAGGGCCGTGGCGTTCATCGACGTGTTCCGCGAGCTTTTCGAGTTCATGGATCAATGGCGGCCGAAAGTGCTCGTGAACACGTTCGACGAGCTGGAGAAGGACGCGCTCGCGGAGATGAAGCGGCACCTGGACGTCGTCGCCGTCGGCCCCATGCTCGGGTCCGCAAAGGACGGCCGGATCCATCTGTTCGAACACGACGACGACGTCGACAAGAAGAGATACTTGGAGTGGCTTGGAGCTCACCCGGACAGCTCGGTGGTGTACGTGTCATTCGGGAGCGTGACGAAGCTCGCCAGGCGGCAGATGGAGGAGATCGCCGGAGGACTGCGACAGTGTGGGCGGCCATACTTGCTGGTCGTGCGCAGGGACGGAATCGACGGCGGCGACGGCGACGGCGGCAGCCATGGCCTGGAGAACGACGACGCCCAGAGCGAGAGCCAGGGGTTGGTGGTGGACTGGTGCAACCAGCTGGAGGTGCTGTCGCACCCGGCGGTCGGGTGCTTCGTCTCGCACTGCGGGTGGAACTCGGCGGTGGAGGCCATGGCGTCCGGCGTGCCCATCGTCGGCGTGCCCAACATGTACGACCAGCTGACGAACATGTACTTGGTCGAGGAGGAGTGGGGGATCGGCGTCAGAGGAGAGCGAAACCGCGATGGTGTGCTGACAGGGACAGAGCTGGCGAGGTGCATTGAGCTGGTCATGGGCGATGGCGCAAGAGCAGTGGCGATAAGGGAAAGGGCGAAGGCCTTGAAAGGGAGAGCGCAGGCAGCAGCCAGTGCAGGCGGCTCTGCTGAGAGAAACCTTTGTGACCTTGTCAAAACAATGTCAAAATCTGTATAATTAAGGCCACCATAATAGCTATAGAGAATTCAATCTGCATGTCCATTCTTGACAACAACTTGTTTTAATCATTCTTGATCGGAAGAGATACGGATCCCTTGATCATCTATGCATTAGTGTTAGTAATTTCATTTAACATTACGGTGCTTTAATTTAACAGTAATTCTTTTGGTCCTTTCATGACCACAGCGCATGGCCACGGTCCCCTCAATAAGTTTACTGATGGCTCAGTTGATATACACTCCCTCAAGTCAAAATTTAAAGAGGTGGGCCACCCATCTCTATTCTCTACGGAGACATCCCAGCTCTCTAGTATCCTTTTGGTATATACTGCACTACATTCCTCATAAGCTAATAATTAGTAAGAAATAAAGTCATTATTGACAATAAATTTAAAGAATGAACTTGATCAGAATGCATCACTTCATCTAGAATAAGTTTTTATTTGGATCCCTAAACCAAACACTCTATTTATTAGTATATTTCCCTGCCTACGAAAGTAGTAAAGTGGCACTACAAATATGAAACTCGTAGTAACTTATCAATTCCGGTAGCCATTCCAGTTTTGCACTTGGAATGGTATATTTCGGTACCAGTCCATTCCGGGTACCATTCCGGTTTTTATTTATTTTAATTATATATTTATTAATTTACTGATTTTTTGACATATATAGATATTTTTTAATGTGAGAAAACCGTAGACAAATATTACTCAAGTATTCAAGAAAAGCAAAAACACATGACTTAGATGCTAGGCCGGCCTGCTAGTTTTTGTTGAGATGCTAGGCCGGCCTGCTAGTTTTTGTTGGCCTTTACCTAGCCTTTTTTTAGAAGAAAAACAAATTATATTAAATTATAGTTAAGTACATCATCATATTACAAGCACGCTAAAATACAATAGGGAGAATTAGGTGTATGGTCATGGAAAAAAGTCTTCTTAATTATTTGACCTTTTTTTAATCGAATTTAGCTCTCTGTGGCCTCAAATCAAAATTTAATTAGCTCTATGGCCTTCTACGTCAATTTTGGGCAGCTGATGGTGTTAAGTCTATGGTTAAAAGACCATTTTACCCCCTGGTGAAAAAACAAAAAAACAGAGTTTTATTTGTTTATTGAATATTTTGAGTACATAGGAGTAATCAGTAATAACAGGAGGAGCAGTAGCTGCACAGTAGTAATAGGAGTAATCTTTTTAATGATTTTTTACTCCTGAGATGATGATTTTTGTTATTGCTGATTATGTTTTTTCTTACTACTCGAGATGACGCTCTAGTAGTAATTATATTTGATTACACCAAACCGTAATGAGTGAATTAAAGTCGGCTAATCACACAACCAAGAAGTAAATTTACAAAAGTCATCACTTCTGATTACGCTTCAATATGTACAAAAGTTTAGAAAAATAAAAAAATATTAAACATTTGTACAATGTTTGCCCGTATCCATCACCCCCTCTTCACTCTGTACAATAATCAATCAAATTCATCTAAAAATCTATTCAAACGAACAAATCAGTATCCACATCAGGAGGATAGGATCTGTTTAGGAATGTCACATCAGGGCACCAGTGCCTTGCATCACGTCGAGAGGTGACTCTGGCCTCCGAGAAGGTTCAACCGAGGACACGGGCCGTGCCCCTGGGTCAGGCCACACTGCTGCCGGGTGCTGCCATGCCCGTGGGTCGGGCCGCGCGCCGCTAGGTCGTCGGTGGCTCTGGGAGCCTGCTGCCGCTATCACCGAAGGGGCAGGGGACCAGCACCGCGACAGATCTGCTAGGGATGGTGCCGCTACTGCCGCCATCAGAGGAGGGGAGCGGCGTTGCGGCAGATCCACGAGGAGAAGAGGTGCCCGCCGCTGCCGATGGAGACGGGGAGGTCGAAGCCGCCACAAGGGACCGCCGAGCGCGTGGACCTGGCCACACCATCGCCGGGGACTGCGACCGCCGGCGCTGCTATCGGCCATGGAGTCGTGGTTTTTTTTCCTTTTCCGCATCGAGGAAGATGAGGAAGACATGGTTCGGGTGGGGAACGGGGCTGAGAAACACACTCCTGTGCGCCTGTGAAGCATAAGGGTAAGACTGTCTTTTTACGGGGCCAGGAGTGGACAAACTAGCAGCCAGCCCTAACAGAGTGGACGGAAGGCCATAGAGCTAATTAAATTTTGATTTGAGGCTATAGAGCTAAATTCAATAAAAAAAGGGCCAAATACCTAAGAAGACTTTTTTCAGGGCCACACACCTAATTCTCCCAATACAATATGTATACACAGAAACTGATCTTCATCGACATTGTACCCATGCTTTGTATAGCTCTAAATCTCAATTTGAAATATGTATGACAATTCGTATGGATGACGCACAGTCAAACACTCAGCAAAAGGCCTGAGAACAGATGCCCAATCTATGACAGCCAATATTCCTACAGACAGAGTTGAGAAATTTCTTCTTTCTTGTATCTTCAATCTTTCTTCTGTCATCACCGAAGAATAAGAAAAATTGATCTGAATCTTCGTAACTCAATACAAGTAATTAGCTTGGGGGGCAAACTTATTCACCAGTCTTTCATGCATCATGGTTAGATCTAACTACAACAAAACGGAGAAGAGACTGGAGAAAATTATTCCATGGCGGCAACATCGTCTCTGCCTTGATTTCACCGTTCGAAAAACTAAGTCTCCGTGTCGTCATGTCGAGAAAGTTGCTGACACTGTAGTTGTTGCCCTCATCTCAGAGTTGCCATGAAGAAACCAAATCCACCCTACCCCTCACCGTCGCCGGGAAGGAGGAGGATGAAGACAAATCCTCAATATATACCAAGAAATTTGGCATCGAGTTACCCTAACCCTAAAAGACTTGATCTACTGAAAAACTTATTAGAGAGATGAATCCCCATTCCCTCTGGCCTCCGGCAAGTTGCCAGAAGAGGAAGGGAGATGGGCCAACGATGATGGAGGCGGAGGAAGGCAGAAGGGAAGGGAGGTGGACTTAGCTTGATATTCAAGTGTGCTTAGAGTTGTAACGGTGGCGATCACATTTAGATCTGGTTAAATTAAATGGTTCACTAGCGTAACTCCTGTTAGGTTGGTGTATGTGACATTGCATTATAAGGATGATCTATATAGCGTTGCTGCGGGTATGAAGTAGAAATGTAAGGAGTTTATAATGGTCGAAACTATGAATTAATAGATACATATATATGGATGTAGTAGGCCAATTGCGGAGGATGTATCCATTGACATAAATGGTCTAGATTATTTGAACTGGCCATCACCCAAATCTCATCTACCCGAACCCCCACCCCTACTATACCTGAGGGTCATCCCTCTCCCAAAATTTAGGAGTTTTCCTTTATAAAATTATGCATGTTTCGGAGGACCACATATAATCCATGTGATATGTAGTTTTGCTAGATTTTTGCTTACAAACGGATTTTTCTTAGAAACGGTTTAAATTATCAAAATATATCCATGTAGGCTCTTGTTTTGAAGAGTTTATTGCGAGGAATACCATGATGCAATTGAATTTTAATTATGATACTTGGCTTAGGTGCTACGACTTTTTTTTCTATTTCAAAAGAAAAGGCTAGTGGGAGATAAATGAGCCTTAGTGAAGTTAACTCCTTTGATGATGTTAGCTGACATCACTTTTGAAGTCTCGACCAATCGGAAGCCAGAGAATTAGTTAGTGGGGGTTAGGATTATAGGAGTTATAGATATTTGTAAGAAGTAGGGCGCGTTGCAGAGAAATAGCCAAACAATGAGTGCATCGGAAGAACGTTTAGGGCAAGACGATTATTAGTTATGTCATATATATATATATATATATATATATATATTTAGTTACTGAGGGACTATTTAGTTTGAGTATATGTTTATGTTTTTTTTTAAATTACACAGTACAGACGCTCACACAATCACCCTTATAAATGCACGCACACACGCAAACCCTACCTCTATGAGCACCTCCGTAAGAGTATGTGCTAGCAGATCTCGAGATTTACGAAGTCACCGGCTATCATTGAAAGCACAACGCCAATAAATCTTAAAATAAATCTAAAAAAATACGAGCACACGTGCCAAGTCTAGAAATCTGTCATCTCCTTGTTGAACATCTAGCAACTATCCGCTAGGTATATAATAAAAATATATATGTACCTTGAAAAGCTAGAAGTAATTTACAATTTAGAATAGAGGGGGTAGGACGTATAATAATGGAAGCATCTAAGTAGTAATATGCAGCCCGTATAGTATAAGTATATATATTGGTATTTTAAATTTTGAGAACAGATACAACAACCGCAAATCCACTTTGGCGATCGTTCACTGCTTTCTCTTTCAGCTGCTTCATGTTGCGTTACGATGTTCCCATTCTGGCGCCTGTGCATCCTGAGTTCGTGCGTTTGTGGGTTAGCTGCTGGCGAGCACTGAACTAATCCATGTTTTTCCTCTGTTTCCTTGCCTAATTGCTTGTCTAATTGGTGTGGTACTGCCCTGGCTATCCGTGGATTTGTAGGCATGCCAGGACCTGAATGACTCTTGGTCCTGAATCTAAATGGAACCATGTGTATCTGATTGCTCTATCTGAAATTGCGGTCTCAAGTTTACTATTTACAGTTCCTCCCTCCTTTTGCTTTCAGTTTTATTCATATCCAGAGCCACCGCATCCTTATTGTTGGCAAACGTAATTATTTGTAAATGTAGCAGGTAAACAAAACTAGCTGAATCATATAGATAATATGACCAAACTCATCAAAAGGCATTTAGCGTTGGGTATGTACACACTACTCCATAATGGGCACTGTTGTCGATTGCCAGCTGACCTTTTTTACCCCTAATTTTGCCAATGACTCGTCAATAGTATGCGTGTTGAATTGGATGCACCTTTTCGTGGTTTAACCTCTCGCTAAAACGATCCTGTCCCTGGCCCACCGGAGGCAAGAAAGTAATACAACCATCTAGTAGGTAGAGACTTGAAGAATTTATTAGTAAGAACTGATTCTGATTTTTTCATGCATGAAATTCATTTTGGTTACAGATGGCCGATGGAGATACTCCTTCTGAAGGCGAAAAATCAAAATCAATTGATGAGGTGTTTTTGAGTCTTCTAATAATGATGTAAGAAATGTGTATGGCGATTTCTTTCTCATTTCTGTTTAAGTAGTAGTCAGATAACCAAATGTGTAATGTTTTATTAGTTAGTGTGCTAAATATATTCTTTAATTTAGGAATATAATTCTTCTGGTACTGTTAATGATAACTCCAAGAATGAGGGTGCGAGTGACAACAGCGCGAGTACTAGAACTGAATACTTGGTGAATATATATATATATATATATATATATATATATATATATATATATATATATATATATATATATATATATATATGGATTTGGGATTAATCAACACCTTGTACGTATTTTCAGATATAACTTGTATGGATGAAATTGTGTGGTCAAGTTTTTGTTTGCAAGTTAGTGTGTTAAAGTCATATATTATAACTTGTGTGTTTAAGTTGTACATATAACTTATACGGTTTACTTGTCTAGGCAAGTTGAATGTTTTGGTGAAGTTCAAAACAAGTTTTCTTCTATTTTTTTCTTTTCTCTTCTTCAATTGTAAACTTGATAAATCTATATTTTTTTCATGGTGTATTTTTAGAAAAAATAAGTACAAATTCTCCTAATTCTTTTTAACTCACACTGTCTGACTTGTATAGTCTACTTAGAAGTATAACTTACACAGTCAAAACTAGACAATATAACTTAGATTAATAATAAACTTTGGAGAAGTTAGACTGTATAAGTTACTTATAATGAAGTTTGGTGAAGTTAGAATATAAGTTACTTGTAATCATCTCACATAGGTATTTTGGTGAAGTTGGAAATATCTTTTCTTCTATTCTTTTTTCTTTTTTCTCTTCTTCAATTGTAATCTATAACTTTTTTTCATTGGCTATTTTCAAAAAAAAATTAATTATAAGTTCTCCAAGTTTGTATAATCCACATTGTGTAACTTAGATAGTCTAACTTAGACAGTCTAAATTACAAGCATAACTTATACCGTCTAAGTTAGACAATATAAGTATAACTTAGATTAATAATGAATTTCAGTGAAGATAGTTGCTTGTGCATAATCTGAAATTTGAATTCTTCAAAAGACATTGGATGGATAAACGATCAAAACAAAACTTGTAGATCTCGAGAAGTTATAAAACTTTAAAGTTGACAACTTTTTCATTTAAACTTGTTTAGAATCATAAACACTTATTTGAAAACTAGAATCCTATGGGTGGAGTGGTTAGGAAAGGGACGTGTGAGGCTTGAGGTCATGGATTTTAACCCATGCGGCTGTGAAGGGCGCACGAGGGTGAGGCTGCCCGGTGGGGTTTCCCCTGATTAAAGAAATTGTTTTGACTGGATTTGTGATTTTTGGGCTATGATTTGTAGATACGGTTCCTGTAACAAGCCGCCTCTACAAATTCCATTTCTATGCGGTTGGGTGTACAAATTCCATTTCTAGAGGCGGCTGGGCACCCGCATCTACAAATCGTTGATTTGTGAGTCAGAAAAACAGAGGTGTCGTCTCTATAGAAACTTTCCAGTCGCTTCTTCAGTACTTCTGTATAATAGTTCACTACCTTTTTCCATAGGTGGTACAAATAGAGGTAGCTCAAGTAAAACTTTGTTGTTAATAGGAGGTTCAGCTATTTGTTAGATAATATAGCTAACAAGGAATAAAGTTGTTTCTGACAAATACAGGCCCAAAAGCTTTTTGAAAATTTAGTTTTTTTTTGTTACGTAGTTTTTGCTAGCTATGCACCTAGATATATAATTGTTATATATTGGTATATAATAAAAATATATATGTATCTTGAAAAGCTAGAAGTAACTTACAATTTAGAATAGAGGGGGTAGGACGTATAATAATGGAAGCATCTAAGTAGTAATATGCAGCCCCTATAGTATAAGTATATATATTGATATTTTGAGAACAGATACAACAAGACCAATATGTTGTCACGCATTCCATTACATCTGTAATATAAGTAAGGTCAACTCCCTCTTGACACATCTGTGTAGGACAAGCCGCATGCACATAATAAACCGCGTGACTTATTTATCATATACTTATATAGGTGCTCATGTACTCATTTGTGTTGTGCGTGCGCGAGCATGCTGAAGAACGCACGCATGCATGCTCATGTACGTTCAGGGAATAAGCTGCCCAGACCCAGACCCAGACCCAGGCACGCATTTGATGGTGGCTTTGTCGTCGATCCTGTCCTTGGTGAATGGGCCAACGATGCCAATGGTGGTGGTACTGTTGAAAAAGCACTCGCAGATTTTGGTGTTGGAGCCTGGGGCGACCGCAGACGCGGCGGAGAACACCAGAACAGGGCCGCCGGCTATTAAATTCTGCTTCGCTGCTTCGAGAAACGCAATAAAGTCAGCGAAGCCGGCAGGACACGGGTTTTGGGATGGCGCCGGTGCGGGCGTCGGTGCCGGAGTTGGTGCGGGCGTCGGTGCCGGAGTCGGTGCTGGAGTTGGTGTGGGTGTCGGTGCCGGTGTTGGTGCCGGAGTTGGTGCGGGTGGCGGAGCCAGTAGTGGCTGAGCCCGCACAGAAGCCGCCAACATGAGTGGCGCCGCCATGGCTAGGACGAACAGGAGCGCGGTGGCAGCCATGGACTTGTTGTTGGATGCCGCCATTGCTGCTAATAGCTTATTAGCTTGGTGTGTGGCCTGTGGATCGATGTGTGTTTTCTGTTCTCAATAGTGTGTGTGCGTGCCTTGAAGCGTATCGCCCATACCAGTATTTATAGGCCAGTGCGTGCCTTGAAGCTTTGCATTGGCCTAGGTCACTCGATCAGGTCGCGAGTTTAGTTTCTCTCAGGGGGTGGTCGTTAATGGCACTCAAGAGTTAGTACGTGTACTTGACCGAAGCGTAACAAGCTCCCTCTCCCATGGAACGTACCATTCTAAACATTCGAGGTCGCATTCTATTCTAAACTCGTGCATACTAGTCTATATATGCCTTCTTCTCCCGTACACGTTGTCCGTCGTCGCCTCAATGCAATCAAAAAGAGAAAAAGGAAACAGAACGACGACGATGCACCAGCAGCGTGCGCGTTTTGCATTGCATCATTGCATTTTCATGCATGCCTACGGTCTGTCCTAGGAATAGCACTGTGGACTTTGAGACATGCAATAACATGCAATTTGCAACAAGTACACTGGTATTTTTGCTGACAGAAGAAATTTCACTTAGAATTCTTCTAGCATTTGACTACTAGCTACAACTTACTCCTTCCAATAAAAAGATTCACTATGGACTCGTGCTGGTCATTTTTTTAAGTTTAACTAGATTTGTAGAAAATATTAGCAATATTTGTATCTTTAAATAAGTTTATTATAAACATATATTCGAAGGTCTATCCAATGATACTAATTATATATAATAAATATTAATAAAATAAGTTTATTATATAAACATATATTCGAAGGTCTATCCAATGATACTAATTATGTATAATAAATATTAATATTTTGTTATATATATTTGGTCAAAATTAAAGATTGTTGACTTCTTGGGAAACAAGAATACTGACTAGCTCCAACCTACTTAAACAACCAAGTCTTTGTGTAAAATGGTTAACCCAATGGTTCAACAATTAGAATGACAAGGATTATTAACTAGCTCCAACTACTTAAACAACCAAGTCTAGACTAATGCCACTAGAAAATGACACATGATCGAACCACAGGAGGCCTATAAAACTAAAAGGTTGAGTATCACATTCTCAGCTTATTTAGGGCTGACATCTTCGGCAACGTAGTTATGGTAGAATACCAAAAGACTTTCATCGGGTGCCACATCCATGTCATGTGCCACCCACATGCTGACAGGCACGGACTACTCATACAACAGTTTGAATATTGTCTGTAACACCCTGTGCAAAAACTGCTTAGGACCCAGTTTCTCACGTGAAACAGGCTAGTCCACATACGCATACCACTACTTTTATACTTATTTGCTTCGTGTAAAAGAGTAACCTAGAGGTGTTATATCTGAAACCGTGAAAATCATAGCTAAACTAAACCTATTTAAACAACTAAGGCAGGACTAATTCTTACAAAATAGAACACAAGGTCCACAATTGGCCGAAACCAGAACCCTAATAGGCCAAGTATTACAGTGGAGATTTGGTGTGTGGCCGCTGGAGTCACGTACGGAATGCCTAACCCTTGACAGAATAACCCTAGTAGTACACACTGTACATGTAGTGAGCCATGCATGCTTGATAGTTTGACAAAGAACGATAGAACACGTGGAGTGCTGTAGACTTTGTAGCAGTTGTACGTGCAGGTTGCCCTTGCCTTGACATAACTAATCAATGACGATGTACGCCGATGGCGTGTGTGTGTGTGTGTGTGTGTGTGTGTGTGTGTGTGTGTATATATATATATGGTGCCTTCTCAGTAGTTCTCACCTCTGGTTTCTCATATCTTCTCTCTCTTCTTTGTCTCCAATGGATTCTTCCCATCACCCACTATATAGATTACATCTATCTTACACTAGTAGAAAAACCATTTCTCTCGATGTTGGCTTTTTTATTTCTACAGGCGGTTTCTCTTGACGTTGGCCAGTTTGATTAAATTAAACGGTTTCGAACCATCACTAAACATCTATTTTTTACATGCGGTTTTTCTAACAAAACCGCCACTAGAAATCATGTATTTTCAGTGGTGGTTTTGCTAGGAAAGCCACCACTAAAAATTCATTTTTACAGGTGGTTTTTTCTAACAAAACCGCCATTAGAATCATATATTTTTTAATGACGATTTCTTAAAAAAACTACCACTATAAAACAGATTTCTAATGGCGGTTTCTTAAGAAAACCATCACTAGAAATAACTTGAAATTGATTTTTGAGTTTTTCAAATGACCTCGTATGAAAAAAAACCACCAAAATAAAAGCTATAGATCTCGAAAAGTTATGAAACTTTATAGTTGATAAATTTTTCATTTGAAATCATTTTGTCATCCAAAACTACGTTTGAATTTATCACAACTGAAATTCAAATTTTATAAACGATCTCAGATGGAGAAACTACCAAAATAAAAGTTGTAGATCTTAAAAAGTTATGAAACTATGTTGTTGACAACTTTTTTATTTGAATTCGTTTAGGACCTCAAAGGATTAATTTATGCTTATGGGTGAAGTGGTAGAGAAGACTATGCGCGAGGGAGGTCGCGGGTTCAAATCCGCCCGGCCACATATAGCGCATGATTTTACGCAAAAAAATGCGCGACTTGCAACTTCGCAACTTCGACGGAGATAGACGGACGGCTGGCCGCTGGGCATTTCCAAGGATTAAATTCTTTTTTTTCAATTTTTAAAAAACCTGACTTACATTTCTAGACAAGCATTTATACCGGCGGTTTTATTAAAAAAACAGCCACTACAAATCGATTTACAATGGCAGATTTCTTAAGCAAATCACTGCCTGTGGAATAATTATTTTCACTGGCCTCTTCCACTGGTGGATTCAAAAAACACCTATGAAAATGACTCTACAACCGCCACCAGAAACCTTCTCTATCCTATTGTTAGACTCTTAGTATTTTGGCCAACAAAATAAGCCTGTATGAACTCTCAAGGGCTGAAAATGTCTATTTTAAGGAGGAAAATATCAATGTTCCCATACCTTTTTATGTTTTTCCAAACTATGCCATTATTACATAATAAAGAAAAAATATATTTTTGGCACCTTATAGTACAAAGTTGACACAGTAAAAAAAAGATACACATGATATTTTAATGAAAACTATGTGTAACAAATACGACGGGAGGATGGTGGGCAGACGATGGAGGACGGCAGAGGGTGGCGGCGGCGTGGCCTGGGTGGCGGCGCCCTATGGTTTACGGTGGGGGCGGCGGCTTTGGCAGGGGTGGGGGCGGTGTGAGAGAGAGAGAGAGAGGGCGGCGGCAGTTGGAGAGGGAGAGGGGGGGAGTGGGGGAGAAGAGTTTTCACCTAATTACTTTTTGATTGATTCGGTTACATGCTCCTAGTATTTATAGTCCTGGATCGGACATAGTCTATCGAACACGGATTCCTCTTTCTATCAAAAGTTGTAGATCTTGAACAGTTAAACAACTTTATAGTTGACAACTTTTTCATTTGAAACCATATATTTGAGGAAAGTTTTGTTTGAATTTCCTTACATTTAAAATTTAAAATTTTCAAATGACCTGGAATGGAGAAACGACCAAAATAAAACTAGTAGATCTCAAAAATGTAAATAACTTTATAGTTGATAACTTTTTTATTTGAAATTATCTATCCTTGTAAAATACATTTGAATTTGTGAGTCAGAAAAGCAGAGCTGTCGCCACTATAGAAACTTTCCAATCGCCTCTTCACTACTTTTGTATAATAGTTCACTACCTTTTTCCGTAGGTGGTACAAATAGAGGTAGCAGTAGCTCAAGAAATACTTTGTAGTTAATAGGGGGTTCAGCTATTTGTTAGATAATATAGCTAACAAGGAATAAAGTTGTTTCTGACAAATACAGGCTCAAAAGCTTTTTGAAAATTTAGTTCGGAATAACACATTGCTTATGTCAATTGGTGCAAGCAGTTACAGCACGGTGAAGCCAACAAGCAGCGCAACATTAATGTCTATTCGTGCATGCAGTGAGATCTAAAATTTTTCAATTGAAACTTTTTAATTTGAATACACTAGCAAATATGTCCGTGCGTTGCAACGGGAGGTACAAAGTCTCCGATTCTAATGCGTCTTGAAAACTAACTCTATATCGTGGCTAAATACGGTTTCTAACTCGTGTGAGCATCTATCATGAGTTCAGGTCAAGGACCACATACTAAATCAATCACAATTCGTAGCAATAATTTATCACATACCACTCTTAGTAAAAAACATTGAAAATTCTTATGCTCGGAGAAGTGGAGTGACAGATAAACTGATAGAGACAATAAAAGAGAGTAAGCAATGAAAATCTAGACAACAAATTCTTTTAATATTGTGTAAGAATATAGATAGCAAATATGCACGAATATCTATATCTATACCTATTAATAAAGAGGCAAAATTTCTGCTATTTTTTTTAGTCTGGCCCATTCCAATTTAGGTTAACTGTCCAATCCACTTACTTGGCAGCCCACTCTAGCAACCAGTCTGAACCCACCTACCCTTGCTTTCGGCCCACTCCAGCCACCAAACCGGCCCACTCGCCACTCGCGGCCCGCTCTAGCCGAACCATAGGCGTGAAAAAACGATAAAAATAAATCGCCCCCAATAGGTTTCGAACCTTGGTCTCCAACCATCATTTTATACAGGCTTACCACTACACCACACAAGCCTTGATGATGTTTACCCTTGCTTTCGGCCCACTCCAGCCACCAAACCGGCCCACTCGCCACTCGCGGCCCGCTCTAGCCGAACCATAGGCGTGAAAAAACGATAAAAATAAATCGCCCCCAATAGGTTTCGAACCTTGGTCTCCAACCATCATTTTATACAGGCTTACCACTACACCACACAAGCCTTGATGATGTTCTACGTAATTTCTTTGTATTTAACGTGGATTACGCCTTCCAACCTTTTAGGTAAAAACATTTTTATTGTTGGAAAGAGACAAATAAAAGAAACTTTTGGACGGTGCTTTTTCATGCATGTGCTTTCTTGCCATATATTCCGATCACATTAATCTGACTCCTTTCTTTTTCCATTTTTTTCAATTTTTATTTCACCGTGTCCTTTTTCGTTTCTTGAGGTAACCTAGACATATATGAATAGAATCAAATAGATATCTTCGGTTATGTCATTTTTTGTTTCCTTTTATCTCCTATTTATTATAGACAAAAAAATAATAAGGATAGTATTACATTGATATTTTTCTTTTCTAATTTTTTGTTTCTTTTTATCTCCTGTTTATTATAGACAGAAAAATAATAAGGATTTGTATTACATTGATATTTTCTTCTTTTCTAATAAATATATATTTTCTATACCTAATAATAAAGAGATATATTTGTTTTTCTCTCTCCTTACTTGCTCAGCCTTCATAGATTCCTCGCATGGACTCTTCCAAAAGAATGCGCTCGGCAGATCGAATACAGTACAATGACTCAATAAATTGAATATAAATTAATGGGTTAAATCGGACACCAGTTAAACTATATTGGCGTGACAAGATGTTGCGACAATGGCGCGAGGCACAGAGAAAAGTTGGAGGCCTCACGTGCGAGTGGATGAGGCCCGTGACTAAGTGATAAAAAATAAAAAGAAAAATGTATTACAGATAAGGAAATGGTTTAGAAAAATTACATGATGAAGTGTTTGTACCCTCTGTAAATTCACTGTTTTCATTTTGCTACACTATATTTATTGATTCTTTGATGTAATAGTTGGAAGTGGAAGTGAAAACGTGCACCCCTAACCATTCATGTCTGTAAGAGAGTTCTAGCTCTTTGTCATAGATGCAATTGATTACTTAAGTAGAAAAAATATATTCAAACAAAAATATTTAGTCCCCAGTCCCAAAATAAGTACACATTTTGTTTATCGATGAGTCAAACTTTTCTAAATTTGACTAAATATGTATAAAAAATATTCTAATACTTTTGATGTGTAATAAGCATCATCATTAGATTAGTTGTACTAAATTTATTTAGAGAGATAAATATTGATAGTATTTTCTATATATGAATTTGATTCCTCAATAAACGAGATGTGCATTTATTTTTGGATGGAGAGAATAGGCTTTTGTACCATAGTGTTGCATGCAATAAAGATACAATAATGTAAATAAAAAACTATAGCTTTCATGACAAACCAACACATAGATAACAAGGTTTTCATGATGTTATTATTTTTCTCCCGTTGCAACGCACGGGCACTTTTCCTAGTTATATCCTTACATCCCAACGGAAGATACAAGATATCCTATTCTAATGCGTCTTTGAAAGTGACTGTATCATGGCTAGATACGGTTTCTAACTCGCACGCCGCATCGACCGTGAGTTCGGGTCACGGACCAGACACTAAACCAATCACAATTCGTAGCAATAATCTATCACATACCACTCTTAGTAAAAACCATTGAAAACTCTTACATCGGAGAAGTGGAGTAACAGAAAAACTGATGATGGACATCGCTAACCATGTAAACACGTCAACCCCTCTTTTCTTCTATCCTCACCATTAGAAAAATTATGCACCTCATGTCAGTTAAGAATTTCCTACTATTTTACAACAGTGTGAAGGGGAAAGGATATTATGCTACTGTTTTGTATATGGTGGAAAATTCTCAGGCAACAAACTGCATTCTGATAAAAGAATGGAACAAAAGTACAGAACACTTTCTGATGTCATTTGTAGACCAATCTGAAGCATCAATAATTAGAAAACAGTACTCAAGTCTGTACTAAATAGATAATTTGCAAATTTGGGAGTACAAACTGAGGTATTGATGTGCGGGCTCTGGAGCTTTGATCTTGAGCAATAACCACTTTTGTGTGTGCTCCAATGCAAGCTTTCGAGACTTCTCTTTCTTGGGCAATCTGTTTCCAATCCTGAAAGGGGAACCAACTTGGTAGTCACAAATAGATAATCCTAGTCAGATAAAGGAGCCAGCAATATCCCTAGGCCGGGAGCGTGCATCATCCCCATCTGATTCACAGAGTGAGTCAATTTTATATTGATTAAAGAGCTACTTTGCTAGCTGCATGGGCTACTGATTGATAATTCATTGTTGGTATATATGAACACGGATATCCATATACTAATTGATCATCTCGGCCTCCATTGCCATCTTACCTGAAATGTCAGTTTTCTTAAATTGAAAAAAAAACAATATTAGACACATTCTAGAAGCAATTTTATTGAATTAATAAAGGGCTACTTTGCTAGCTGCCTGGGCTACTGGTTGATAACTCATTGTTGGTATATCTCATCTCATCAATCATCTCGGATATCAGTCTCCTGAAATTGGCAAAAAAAAAAAAAAAAAAAAAAACAGAACCAATATTAGAGATATTCTAGAAAGCAACAAAATTTACAATTCATAGAGCAATCTCTGCAAATACTATGTGTGGAAAAAAGGTGAGGAATAAAGGATCCAGGACATCAGCAGCTAAGGAATGTATGGACATGGTGCAATGGACAGTTATTGGGCTGCAAGGAGACTGTGGGTTATCTGTGTTTCATACCTGGATCGATGGTGATGGATGAGATGGGAAATTCTCACTCACATCTTTGTGAAACTCAAAATCCATCAGCTCCGAACATTTGGGTCTTTATAAAGGTCGGTCCTCCAAATTATCAACATTGTCTGATTTAATATTGAAAGAATCCATCTTCTACAAGACAAAAAAAAAAATTGTGACTATCATAGGTAAAAGACTTTGATTACAGTAGCTTTCAACTACAATAAAAATCCAAAGTTTGATTACAATACCGTACATGAAAAAATAAAACAAAAATCCAAATTCTGATTACAGTAGTTTGCAAGAGAAAACATAAATCTCATATTACATCATTAAGTGGTTGCCTCAGACTATACATTAAAGATATGCACATAATAAACGGATTATAATTTGAATAATATGTGAACTAATCTGAAGATCCTTTCACAACAATCCAATCAAGCAAAATATGTATGAACTAATTTTCAAAAATCCCACCTAATACAACTCCATCAGTACATAAGAAAATTAGTGAGGAAGCTAACCCCTTGTTGATCGTGTGTAGAAGATTTGGTTCTTGTTCTACTCGTCGAGATCAGAATTCGAAATTCGAAGGTGATGTTTGTACTTTGCTCGGTGAGATCAGGAACTTCTTTTGCACGTCGAGGATATCCCAACCGAAGTCTCTAATATATAAGGAGCAAAAAAACGCAAGAAATTCGTGTCGAACTGAGTTTATGTCGAACACATACTCTGGATTTGATTTGGTTTTTCTGATAGGAGCTGGAGTCTCCGTTTGATTTGACTCTAATCCATTTCCGATTTCAATTACGACTCCGGTTTGCAACGTAGCTTCCGTGTAGAGAGTCCGCCTGCACCGCGGTCCCGCTCTGCTGCCTGTCCCTTCCGACACCACACCCACGTGCGGGAGCCTCGACGTGCCGGGCACCGCCGCGACGTCCCCGCAACTGGCAGCGTTCCCTTCCATCCCGGCATCCTATGTAGGCAGCGGTTAGCGTGAGCGGCGGCGACCCGACCTCGCGCTGTCGTGGCGATCCAAGCGGCGGGCATGGGCGATGAGGCAGAGCAACATAGAGTGGGCAAGCGTGCGTCGGCGATCGTGCCGAGGCTCCCGTGCGTGGGCGCGGCTGCGACGTCCCAACCCTCGGCGGCTTCCCTTCCCAGCATTCGCGTAGGCGGCGGCGGCGACCTGGCTTTTTTTTTTCCTTTTCAACGGAGAGCTGGTCACCCGACCTTTCTTTTTTCCTTCTCAATGGAGAGCGTGAGTGGGCTTTCACGAGGGAGAGAGCCAAGGCTTTCATGAGGGTGAGGGCCGCAAGGAATGGGACGGTTGGGTTGACGGATGGGCCAGACAAGCACGCGTGGAGGCAAGTGAGTGGCCGGATTGAATGGGCCGGACCAAAAATCTAGGTGGAGACAAAGTTTACCTTTTAAGTATTAGAGATAGATAGATGCGAATGGGCCTCTGGTCTAGTGGTAGGACTGTCCAGTGGGACGCTACCCACTAGAGATTATGGTGCTCGCACCTTTTCTTAGGATTTTTCTAGCATTTACTGGTGTTACGCATTAAGTGGTAAGCGATATTCCCGTCGATGACGCGCCAGTGGTGACTTCGGGAATCTCTAGATCTGCCGACTCAGTCCTTCGAAGGTGCTCATAGTAGTAAGGTTTGTGTACGTGTGTTCATAGGGATCAGTGTACGTGCGTGTTATGAGCGTCTGTGTTGTACTGTGTAATTCTAAAAAAAAATATTAGAGATAGATTAGGGTCTCAAATATACATTATAATCTCAATAAACGATTCATGCACCAAACCAGGGTATCTCATTGGGCCACGTCGCCTACTTGTTGCTCAACCGTCAGATCTCAATCGAACAGCATCTGCAGGAGAATCGGAATCTTGCAGTAGCTATCATCGGTTCCCCTTTCCTCCTCAAATTTAGATCTCCCAAAGTGTTTCCTTGAGATCCAATCGTCGCACCCTAGCACACCAGATGAAAACCTCCACGAGCCCAAGCCCTTTGCGTGGCCTCCTCCTCACCAGCTACCGTCGCCGCTAATCCGCGTGGGTGCAGCCAACTAACACGTGGTATAACCCACAGAACAGAACATGCAGCGATGTATCTCCGTACTGTGATGCTTGTGCACATAAACCAAAAGGACCTTGTATTTGATCCCAAAATATATACTATATGTAGCCCTATGTCAATTTCCTTTGCTTCAATTTTAGTACAACTTATTTTTTTTGAGCAAAAAAGACTGGGAGAGATCCCCGTTTATTCCAACAGAAACTTACCTACCATGTATTTTTAGGAACCATCACGAATAACTGATCCCAAATAAGTAAAGATGACAAAAGGAGAAAGGCCACACAAATTAAAGGTGAGTAAGATGACGAGCAGCTCTCTCAACGCAACATAACACTTGTTGAGGGCCAAATAACCAGTCTACTAAGCCCTTGGCTAAGCGACTCTACGGCCCATTATTAGGGCCGCACTTCAGCCCATCAAAAGGGTAGCATCACGGTCCGTCATCCCGGCCTGCGGCGAAAGGCCAGTGGGCTGAAACAGGAAGCCCACAAACTGAACGTGCCGCGCGACCCCAAGCGGGGGGTGGGTGGGGGGTCGGGGGCACGACCCCCCCGGGGCCTTGCGGCTCACGCGACCCTTCGCCCAGACAAAGGGGCCTCCGGGTCTCTGACCCAAGAGAGACGATTCGCACGGCCCCCGCATCCGCCTTCGCCCCGAAGCAACCCCAAGCTTTGGTTTTAGCTAATTGATAAAACATTGGACTAATCTATTTGGTGAAGCATGTGTGTAGCTTTAGCATGGATGGTCCACTCAAGATAGAGCAAGACAATGGATGGTGACGACCTCAAGTGCTCCAAGTGAGAAAGAGGAGAAGAAGTGGAGGCAAATGGGCTCAAGGCAAAAGTATAACCAATAGGGCCATTTGCTTTTGGTACTCAAGACACTATAGAGGGTGTGAGTACATTTAGGATAGATAACCGTACTATTAGGAGGAGTGATCACGTGATGAAAACGGTTATCCAAGTGCCACTAGGTGTTTGACTTCATGCATTACATTAGGACCTACTGTGCTAACTTAACTCTTGCAAGATTCATTTGGAAAATGCTAACACAGGAGCAAAAGTGTTGAGACACTTTGGTGTTGGCACATGAGAGCAAGGGTAGATGGGGGTTTAGGTGTAAACCCCTCCCGCCAAGCTTGCGAGGCGGGACTCGGCGTTTTTCAGAGCGAAAGGAGCCCTTCCAGGGGCATCGGACGCCCGGTCCCATGGAGTCAGACGCGTCCGGTGACCCTGCAAGGAGTTAGCATTTCTGGCGCATGCACAGTATATGCATCGGAGCGTCCGACGCTTCTGAGTCGGCGCGTCCGGTGCAAAGCAGTTTTCTGTCAGAACGTGAGCGTAACATCCACCGGATGCTGGGGAGTCTGATGCCACACCATCGGACGCGTCCGGTGGGTGTGTGCTCGATTCTGGACCTCTCTGCATAGCGTTGTTGGCATTTCTTAGCGTCATCACTAGTTTTACATTCTCAGCAACAGTGCCAGGAATGCTTGTGGACATTCTTAGCATTATTACTGGGATTGCATCCCTAGCAATGAAACCAAGAAACGTCTCAAAGGTAGTTCTTAACGATTATGTAAACAAGTCCGCAAGCGTACGGAATTACCGTTGTAGCATTTCAACCCGGAGTATTCCTAGGTGTCGTATTTATATTTTTCCAAAGGAAAGCATAGCAAAAGAGTTCAACTTAAATATAGACTAGGATGACATGTGTGAATAAGTCAAGGTTCATAGCAAAGATGAACGGTTGATGTTTTGGATAGTGATCATACATGCATAACCACGAGCTCTAGAAAAGAGAGAGGGAAAAAGAAGAAAGAATAAAAGAATAAAGAATAAAAGAATATCCTAGGGAGCAATGATCCTAATACAGCTAATGTCTAGAATATAGTTCATACAAATACATGAGTCGAGATAGAGTTGTGTTTGCGATGGATCGAAGACCATCGGCCGCCGGTCACCAAATGAGATGGGTGGTAATTTAGACTCCTACACCATAGCCGAACGTGGGGGGTTTACAAAGGGGCGGACAGGGCTGTCACCACCTGCCGCCTACCCTCTCATCCGTGGACTATGAAGTGCAATCACCGGCTACCCTATACCCAAGCACCACGCTCACATATAAAATAGCTACCCAAGCCCCCGTAGGTCTCTCACCCTACGGATGAACGAGTAAAGAACTTGGATGTTGTGCGATGAACCACCAACCCGCACACAACTCTATTCCTAATCATCTAAATATATGAACGATTAAGAACAGAGTTCTATACGCTAAGAACATGATATGAACACTATGAACTAGCAAGCATATCATGAACAAGGTATATAAACTAGAAGTCCTATGTTCTATGATCTAATCACACAAATTAGTACCTAGTTCATCTACACAAACTAGTACCTAGTTCATCTAACAAGATCATAGCACTAGAACTATACTCTAATTCTAGAACATAACTATATTGATAAAAAGAAAGGAAGAACATAATGGAAAGAAAAATATTCATACCAAACAGTAGCCAAGATGTCCTCCTCCCCTTACAAGATGAGCCTTGCTCCACTTCTAAGAAATAAAGAAGAAAAGAAAAAGAAAGAAAGAAGCTAGAAGCTCTATGGATTGTATGAGTGTATGATGCTATTGGAAGAGGCTTGCCCCTTATTTTATAGCCTAGAAGGGGAGGACACCACTCCTAGATAGCCAATATGGTACTAAACCTTGTTTACAACAATTAGAAATGGTTTAGTACAGGAAATTTTCATCATGGGCTTCTTCTCCTCCTCTTGGGCTGGTCTCGGCCGGCTTCATGGGCCGCGCCGCTCTTCCGCCCACCGTCCGGGCAGCCTGGTGGCCTGGGCGCCGCCTCCCGCCGTGGGCTTGGTGGCCCTGGCAGCCTGCCGGCCTGTTGGCGCGCTCCCGCGGCCCGCTGGGCGGCCTGCCCCTGCCCCCCGTGGCTTGAGCGGCCTGCCCCCTCCCCGGGCCTCGGTGGGCTGCTCGGCCCCGCCTCGGGCCTCGCGTGCCCTTGGCCCCCCCCCCCGGGGCTGGCGGCCCGACTGGCCGGGCGCCCCTTGCCTGGGCCCGTCGTCGCTAGCTTGGGCCTGGCGGCCTGCCCCTTCCCGCTGCCTGGTGCGCCAGCGTGGCCTGGTCTAGTGGCTTGGCTCGCCATGGGCCGTGTGGGCTTGGCGGCTCCCCCGCGCCTGGCCTCGCCAAGGCCCGGCCGGTTGGGCATGATGCCGATCCGATGAAGATAGGGTTGCCGACGCCCGCATGACATCAGCATCCTTTTTAATTTGAAAATTCAATATCTTTTCCTTCCGAATTCCAAATATATCAAGTGATATGTCTATTTTGATCTGCGCGATGAGCTCTACGTATTGGTGAACTCCATTTCTTCATTTGAGATACTTCTTTTGATGGAAAATTGAATAATCCTGCAAAACATGGAGAACACCAAAACTTGTGGAATTCATTAGTTTTAAACCCTATATTTATATATTATAATATTTTTCGTGGCTTTTTAAATAATAATTGACGGTATAAATTGTGAGTTAATGACCGTCAACAAGCGTCAGGTGGCTGTGCCTGCCTCCGGTGAGTTTCATCTGACGCGCGCAGTTTCAGTGCAGTCGTGCGTGCGTCGGACGCGTCCAGTGGGAATCTGCTGAGCATTCGATGGATCCTCAGTCGCGGGTAACGGTAAAATTCAAATGAGGACACATGGCGACAATCTAGGGCTTAGGGCCAGGCGTCGGACGCCTCCGATGCTAGGCATCTGAGCGTCCGATGGCCCTGATTTAGCCCCACTTAGAAGGTAACGGTTGGATTATTTGAGTGGTGGCTATATAAGCATATTGGCCGGCTTGGGGACTCTCTCTTGCACATTTTGATCATTCTTGAGCATCCTAGAGCTGAGCCAACCTTCTTCCTCTCATCTTTCTTGATTGACTGCATCCAAAGAGAGATTCGGAGAGATTCTAGTGCATTGCTTGTGAGTTCTTGCATCTAGTGGCACTAGTGATCGTTCTCGCTGCGTGATTACTTATTCTCTTGGTGGTTGCCACCACCTAGACGGTTGGAGCAGCGAGGAGAAGGTGTGAGCAAGCCCAGTGATTGTTCTTGGCCACACTGACGAGTTGTGAGGGGTTCTTGACCTTTTCCTGTGGAGATTACAAAAGGTACTCTAGTGGAATGCACGTGTCATTCAACTCCTAGCCATTGGTAGGTTCTTGTGGCACCTTTGAGAGGCTCGGTGTGTGATACCGATTAGCCACCGAACCACGTGGTCAAGGAGGACACAATGAGGACGTAGCGTGTTGGCAAGCACGTGAACCTTGGGGTTAAATTGGAGTCTTCATCATTCTTGTGTGGATTGATCCTTCGAGATCATATTGGTATTCTTGTTGATTGGCTTCTCATATTGCTATTGATCAAATCAACAAGATGGTGTTTTGCTACATCCACAAGGCTCGGTTTGTATACATTGATCCCCTCCTTACATTGTGCAAAGTAGTGTACTAGATTATGTAGTATAGCTTGTTAGTATAGCTTTGATTGCTAAGGACATTATTCTTAGTATGCTCTAGCCTCTAGTATACTAGGTTGCTAGTTGATTGGATAGGTGGCTTGCAAATCCCCTCTCAAGTAGGCTAGCGCAAAATTCGCTTGAGCGCTATTTTTTTACTAACCGGTTCATTTAGTGTAATTGTAGAAATTTTAATTAGGCTATTCATCCCCCTCTAGCCAATTGGACCTTTCAAGTGGTATCAGAGCTGTGGTCACCGTTGTTTGATTGAGGCTTAACATCCTCCGGTGTTAAAATAGCTCAAGTTAACCATATCAACCATGTAGGGAAGCCGCCACACTTTGATGGAACCGGATATGATTATTGGAAGCGCAAGATGTGTGCACACTTGAAATCACTTAACTGGAAGGTTTGGGAGGTAGTGGACAAAGACTTTGTGGTGATCGACCCTAATGATCCCACCGCAAGAGAAGAAGAGAAGCTTCAATTCAACGACATTGCAATCAACACTTTATATGAGTCTCTTGATTTCCAGGCGTTTGAGCATATCAAGGATCTTAAGAGAGCACATGATGTTTGGACAAGATTGGAGGAAATATATGAGGGCACTCAAGCCGTCAAGGGTGCCAAGGTTTACACCCTCAAGGATAAGTTTGCATCATTCAAAATGGAGAATGAAGAAAGCATTGCCGAGATGTTCCACCGATTGCAAGTCATTGTCAACAATTTGAAGAACTTGGGTGAGAAGGTGGAGGACAAGGACTTTATTCATAAATTCTTGAGAAGCTTGTCCGAAAGATTTAACTTCTTAGTCACAATGATGGTGAGAGATGGGCTTGACAAGCAAACCCCAAACCAAGTACTAGGTGAGGTGATCACACATGACACCTACGATGTGGAAAGAAATGGGGGTTCTAAGGATGACAAGAAGGATGAAAAGAAGAAGAAAGACAAGAAGTTGGTTGCATTCAAGGCCACTTCATCAAAAGGGAAGAAAAAGCAAGAATCAAGCGATGATGAAGCAAGCACAAGCTCAAATGAAGATGAACAAATGGCTCTCTTTGTGAAGAGATTTAGCAAGTTCATGAAGAAAAAGAGCTATGGTGCTAGAAAGAGAAGAGATCACTTCAAGAAGAAGGATGACAAGAAGAGATGCTTCAAGTGTAATAGTAAGGATTACTTCGTTGCTGATTGTCCTCTCAATAGTGGCAATGATAGTGATGATGACAAGAAGAAGAAGAAGGACAAGAAAGGCAAGAAGGACAAGAAGGGTGACTACAAGAAGAAGAAGAAGGGGCAATCATACATGGTCACATGGGATAGTGATGCTTCTTCAAGTGATAATGATGAGAGTGATGATGACAAGAGAAAGAAGAAGGACAAGCAAGCATCGCTATCAACAACAAGCCTTCTATCTTCGACACTCCATCATGCTTCATGGCTAAGAGCTCAAAGGTACTATCCGATGATGACGATGATGATGATAGTGATGAGGAGAGTGATGATGAGGAATGCTCTAAGGAAGAACTCATAAGCATGCTACAAGACGATGCTCAAACTTATATTGAGACGAAGAGGAAGGAGTGCAAAGAGTTACGCAAGAGGAGGCAAGCTCTTGAGCAATCCTTTGATGAGCTTAATGCTACTCATGAGAGGCTAATAGAAGTCCATAAGAAGCTTGAGAAGGCTCACACCAAGCTTAAAAAAATTCACTCCTCCCTCCTCGATCAAGCTAAGGTTGAGGATGTTGTAAACACTTGCAATGTAGGAGTTACTTGTGATATTCTTGATGTATTTTTCTATACTCCTATCATTATGCCTCCCACTAACCCCTCTTGCAGCACAAGCAATGCAACTTCTACTATTAGTGATGGTTTCACTTGTGATGCCTCACTCATGGTGGAGAATGAGACTCTCAAGAGAGTGGTGGATGAGCTCACTCATGCCCTAGGCAAGGCCTATGGTGGAGAGGTCCGCTTGCTAAAGTGCTTGGGTAGCCAAAGGTTTTCTCTCAACAAAGAGAGATTGGGCTGTACCCCCAAGCATGACAAGGCGGCTTTTGTCACTCACAAGACTAGTTTTATGAAGGGCAATGGTCGGTTTTGCTCTAGTTGTAAGCAAGTTGGGCACATAGAGCGATATTGCAAGAACAAGAAGAATGCTAACATATCCCCAATTCAATTTGATTCTTGTTATTTACTTACCAAGGGTGCTAATGGTGTGAAGGCTAAGTTTATTGGTGCTCCTATTATTAGCCCAAAGAAGGTAATTTGAGTGCCCAAAAGCTTAGTAACTAACCTTGGAGGTCCCAAGCAAGTTTAGGTACCTAAGAAGAATTGATTTACTTTTGTACGTCAATTATAAAGCCAGAGGAAGGCATTGGGTGTTTGATAGTGGGTGCACTCAACATATGACCGGTGATGGAAGGATGTTTAACTCTATCTCATCAAGTGGTGATTGTGGTGTGGACTTAATTACAGTCGGTGACAATGGCAAAGGCAAAGTTAAAGGCTTGGGCAAGATAGCAATCTCAAATGATCTCTCAATTTTAAATGTATTGCTAGTGGAATCTCTAAACTTCAACTTATTGTCCGTGGCTCAATTGTGTGATCTTGACTTCAAGTGCATCTTTGGTATTGATGATGTAGAAATTGTGAGTGTGAATGGAAGCAACTTGATATTCAAAGGCTTTAGATATGAGAATCTCTATTTGGTGGATTTCAATGCAAGTGAAGCTCAACTCTCAACATGTTTGATCACTAAATTAAGTATGGGTTGGCTATGTCATAGAAGACATGGACATATTGGCATGAAGCAACTTAACAAACTAGTGAAGCACAATCTTGTGAGAGGGTTAAAGGATGTGATATTTGAGAAAAACAAGCTTTGTAGTTCATGTCAAATGGAAAAAACAAGTTGGCAACATCCATCTTAAGAAGAGCATGATGAGCACATCAAAGGCATTTGAGTTATTGCACATGGATCTATTTGGACCAACTACATATGCTAGCATTGGTGGAAATAAGTATGGATTTATAATAGTGGATGACTACACAAGATACACTTGGATCTTCTTTCTAGTTGACAAGAGTGAAGCTTATAGCATATTCAAAATATTTGTCAAGAGATGTCAAAATAAGTTTGAAACAATAATAAAAAAGGTGAGAAGTGACAATGGGAGTGAGTTCAAAAACACAAGAGTTAAAAAGCTATGTGATGATATTGGAATTGAACATCAATTCTTGGCCAAGTACACTCTCCAATCAAATGGTGTTGTTGAAAGAAAGAATAGAACCTTGATTGATATGGCAAGATCAATGCTTAGTGAGTACAATATGGACTTTTTATTTTGGACCGAAGCTATCAACATAGTATGCTATTGTGGCAACCATCTTTATTGTCATAGAATGCTAGAGAAGACACCCTATAAGCTATTAAATAAAAGAAAGCCCAATATTGCATACTTTAGAGTGTTTAGATGCAAATACTACATTCTCAAGAAAGGCACAAGATTGAGAAAGTTTGAGATGAAGTGTGATGAAGGGTTCTTGCTAGGGTACTCCACCACAAGCAAAGCATAGAGTTTGGAACCTTACTCATGGAATAGTTGAAGAAGTGCATGATGTTGAAGAAACCAAAGGCTCTCAAGATGAGAAAGAAAATCTAGATGATGTGAGAGGAGTTCAATTGATCAATGCAATGAAAGAAATGGATATTGGTGACATAAGGCCAAAGCAAGATGATGATGATGTACAAGTGCTATCTCCTTCAAATGTGCAACCAAATCAAGATCAAGCAAGTGGTAGTGGCTCTCATGACAACAAGGAAGATGGTGAAGCTCAAGTGCAACAACCTAGTTTATCTTAAGTTATGCAACCAAGTGATCAACCAAGCTCAAGCTATCAACCACAAGTTCTCCAACCGACTCATATTGCAAGAGATCATCCTCTAGATCAAGTAGTTGGTGATATAAGAAGTGGTGTGCAAACTAGATCAAGATTGACATCCTTTTGTGAGCACTATTTATTTGTCTCATACATAGAACCAAAAAAGGTAGAAAAAGTTTTGATGGATTATGATTGGGTCAATGCTATGCATGAAGAGCTTAACAACTTTGAAAGAAATCAAGTTTAGGAACTAGTTGAGCATCCAAAGAATCACAATGTCATTGGCACCAAGTGGTGTGGGGGTATAGCCCCCGGTATGCTCAAGATGATATATGGGCCGCGCCATCGTTGGATCGGCCCATGAGATATGACAGATGTTGTAATCTAGATTAGTACCAACTCGGTTACTTTACTTGTAAACCTGTCCCCTCCGGACTATATAAGGGGGACAGGGGTACCCCTATAATTAACTCGAATACAGTATAGAACACAGGATGTACGGTATTACGTCACACTGACGGCCGGAACCTGTATAAATCTGTGTCTCTGTGCTTGTGTTTGGGTTACCATCTCGTTCTTGATCTCGCGCACCCCACCACCATCATCTAATCTACTACCCAGGGTACCCCCTTGGTAGGCTGCCGACCAGATATCGTCGACAGCTGGCGCGCCAGGTAGGGGTGTGCTCCTGATCCGTCGCTGAATGAGATGGCCGTCTTCATCAATGTTTGCTGAAAAACCGGGTGAGTCGTTCCTAATAGATTCATCTTCGATTTGATTTCTTCCACGGTTTCCTAACCGCAAGTTAATTTCCTTTTCCGATCTGATGATCCGGCATGACATCGATGCCGATCAATACGAGCCGAGGGCCGGCGGCCGCGTCCGTACGGATGTCTCCCGTGTCAGCCTGGTCGGCACCCGGCTACTCGGATCAGCAGCACATCTGTCTCCACCGAATCATATCAGCAAGAACACCAGCCGCAATCCGATCTCCAACTCTGAGTCGAACTCAGAACGCCCGCAGGCTCTGGCTCCGCCGTTTTTCTAAGGATGAGGCTCGACGTTTGCACGCATCTATGCCGAACGTGAGTCCGATCCGATCAGCAACGACCAAGTCATGTGTGCAGGCATGCCTGTACGTGTGCATGAGCATGACATCAAGCGTGCACATGGATCCCACGCCTACGCCTTTCCATAAAAAAAGGGGTAATTACGCCGCTACGCCGCCAGGGATGGATATCGTCGCGATCTATTGTTATGGTTCGTGCCGCCGGCTCGTCGATCTATGCCGCCGTGCGGCAACTACACCGTCAGCATGCCTCACCGCGACGCTCGCCGCTGACCCGACGTCCTATCACGACATCTTGAGGCTACTGACTATGTCATGACTCCGCCGACCGCAGCAAAAAAATCCGCCGACTACTCCGATCGATCTGCATCAAGTAAACAAAGAAACACGCCGCCGACCAGAGTACTCAATATCCATCCAGTTCAAGCTTATCGTCGATCGCTCCATTAGATCGCCAACTTCTCCGATCGGACGTCCGATCCCTCTGCTGGATGCACGGTCTCGACGACGACTCGTCGCCAACAGACAAGCTAAGTCATGCTGTTAATACATTTTTCTAAATATTCTTCGATCTTTATATACATGTATATATCTTCATATATTCATACATGTATACATCTCCATATATTTCTCCTTTGCTTTTCTCCATATCAATGCATACACGCAATAAATTTTTATCCGCCGACCGGCCGCCCGCTACGCTTTTACTCGAGTTATCCGAAAACGACCACGGCCTCGACCTTGACCTACACGTGCATGCAGCTCCGCGCTCTACGTTACGGTCGGTCGGCCAAGGTTTCTTAGCGACTCTTGTGCTCCTACGCTGGCATTACGAGGCATGAGCTCCTCCGCGCTATGGGGTATGAGATAGCCGGGGCTAGGTAACAAGATACAAAGCTACACTGCAGGGCACTACTCATATTTTCACCATTCGGGTTGCCGACCGCCACGTTCGATTTGGCGTTATCCGAGAGACGGCTCTGCTCCGGCTTAATCCCGAAGACGTGCATGCAGCTCCGCGCTGCGTTAAAGGGTCGGTCGACAAATGGCTCTTCGACGACGCCTGTATCCCTACGCGTGCATACAGCTTCCACGCTAAAGCGCTATGGGCTACGGACTAGTTGGAGCTGGTTACAATGCGATGAAGAACCAACTGGGTCGTACTCCACCCATATTAATAATTTTTTCGCGAAAAACAAATATAATATCGTCAATACCATCGATGTCGATTCGCGCCAAATTTTATATTGATTTTTACATCATGTACTACCGATTCTCCATATTTATTGCGGGGGGCCGGTTCGGTCATCGAGCTTATTCTCTACGCTCGGGGACTGGATCGATCTAGAAGGTCATCGAGTTGTCGCCAACGGTGGTTGCACCACCTGGCGCTCGGTTTCGCCGCGCGACTAGTTGGTCGAACTACTTCATTTGCTCGGATTTTATCGCCGACCGGTTGCTCCAAACACTCGGCGCTCATCGCCACTTGCCGCTTGTCTCCGCTCGGTGCTCATCGCCGATCGCCCCTCGTCGCTCGAGGCTCCTCGCCGATCGCCGATGCCATTCATCTCCGCTCGAGACTCATCGCCGATCACCCCTCATCGCTCGAGGCTCATCGCCGATCACCCCTCATCGCTCGAGGCTCCTCGCCGATCACCGATCGCCGTTCATCTCCGCTCGAGACTCGTCGCCGATCGCCGCTCATCTCCACTCGGCGCTCATTGCCGACCGCCACTCGCCGTTCATCTCCGCTCGAGACTCGTCGTCGATCGCCGCTCATCTCCACTCGGCGCTCATTGCCGACCGCCACTCGCCGTTCATCTCCGCTCGAGACTCGTCGTCGTCGATCCGCTCATCTCCACTCGGCGCATTGCCGACCGCCACTCGCCGTTTATCTCCGCTCGGGTGTTCGCCACCGATCGATCGCTGCTCATCGCTCGTCTCCACTCGGTGCTCATCGTCGATTCGCCGCTCATCACCACTCGGCGCTCGGCGCCACTCGCTGCTCACCATTCGTCTCCGCTCGCCGTTCGTCATCGCTTGCCGCTCGTCACTCATCACTGTTCATACAAAAGTCGTTAGCTGCTAGTGTACTATCAAGTTTCTCCATGCCGTTCGGTTCGTCTGCTGATCCTGTGCGGCGCTTCGGGGTCTTGATACACACATGACAGCTAAGCTGGGGACCGACTGTTTATTCGTCTGAATATTGAAAATCTTCTATTCTTTGACCCTGCTACAAGATGCTTCGCTATCTTCCAGCGAGGCTCGGGGACTACTGGTGTACACGTCACCTCACGGTGACTTGACGGGTGTACACGTCTCTGGACATAAAGAAATTTTAAATTTAATTTTGAGCCCCTTGCATCCTTCTTTGCAAGCCTTATCTGAATAAGCCCGAGGTCAGCCGACCAGTTCACGCTTGGACTCGTCGCCGACCAGCTTGCTCGAGCTTCATCGCCGGCCGTGCATATGACTTCATCGCCCGACCAGGCCTTTTGGACTCCATTGCCGATCGGTTAAACGGTCGGATCCTTCGCTCCAACTGCTTCAGCCTTCCGGTTTAGCTACTCGGACTGATTCAAGACGGCGCTCAAAGGATACAAGGCGCTCGGGGACTAGCGTGGGGGGTATAGCCCCCGGTATGCTCAAGATGATATATGGGCCGCGCCATCGGCGGATCGGCCCATGAGATATGACAGATGTTGTAATCTAGATTAGTACCAACTCGGTTACTTTACTTGTAAACCTGTCCCCTCCAGACTATATAAGGAGGGACAGGGGTACCCCTATAATTAACTCGAATACAGTATAGAACACAGGATGTACGGTATTACGTCACACTGACGGCCGGAACCTGTATAAATCTGTGTCTCTGTGCTTGTGTTTGGGTTACCATCTCGTTCTTGATCTCGCGCACCCCACCACCATCATCTAATCTACTACCCAGGGTACCCCCTTGGTAGGCTGCCGATCAGATATCGTCGACAAGTGGGTATTCCGGAACAAGCAAGATCAAGATGAACCCTGCTTTCAAAATGCTCCAATGGGCCAGATACACTGGAGAAAGAGTATTACAGCTTCTGCCGATACCGATCCGAAGATCAGGTTCCTCTTTCCCGTTCATGATACCCATTAACTAAGTATTGCCATCTCTTTCAACTAGCTCATCGGACTTTCTTCAGAGTTAGCAGTGATAGTTAGAGTTAGCAATGGTAGTTCGGATAGCACCAGCAAGCGGATAAGCTAGGCATATAGTCCTTGAAGCATTATTCCTTTTATCGGTAGGGCTGTTAGCAAGGAGTTTGAAGCTTTAGTACTTTCAGCTCTAGCTCCTGTTTTAGCAAGGAATGAAGTTGGTTCAGACATGTCAAGTAGAGAGGTTAGATCTTATCTTCCTTCTCATACTGCGATCTCAACTACACTTTCAACTAGCTTATCGGACTTAGTTGTGAGAAACAAAGCAAGATTGGTAGCACAAGAATACATTCAAATTGAAGGTCTTGACTTTAGAGAAACCTATGCACCGGTTGTAAGATTGAAGGCAATTAGAATCTTATTAGCCTATGCTGGTGCTCACAATATTAAGCTATATCAAATGGATGTGAAGAGTGCTTTTTTGAATGGATATATTAATGAGCTAGTGTATATTGAGCAACCCCTCAGTTTTGAAGATATCAAGAAGCCCAACCATGTGTACAAGTTAAGAAAGATATTGTATATATTGAAGCAAGCACCAAGAGCATGGTATGAGAGATTGAGAAACTTCCTACTCTCTAAAAGGTTCAAGATGGGGAAGGTTGATACTACTCTCTTCACCAAGAAGATTGGAAATGACTTATTTGTGTTACAAATCTATGTGGATGATATCATATTTGGATCAACCAATCAAGACTTTTGTGAAGAGTTTGACAACATGATGGCAAAAAAGTTTAAAATGTCTATGATTGGAGAGCTTAGCTACTTTCTTGGTCTACAAATCAAGCAATTGAAGAAAGACATATTTGTAAGTCAAAGCAAGTATATCAAGGATATGATAAACAAGTTTGGGATGCAAGACGCAAAGTCAATTGGTACACCAATAGGTACAAATAGACATCTTGACTTGGATACAAATGGTGACACGGTGGATCAAAAGTTGTATCGGTCTATGATTGAAAACTTACTCTATGTGACCACTTCTAGACCCGATGTCATGTTTAGTGTGTGCATGTGTGTAAGGTTTTAAGCTTCACCAAGAAAAGGTTATTTGAAGACAACCAAGAGGATATTGAGATATCTTAAGCACACACCAAATGTTAGATTGTGGTATCCCAAGAGGTCAAACTTTGAAATGATTGGATATTTGGACTCCGACTATGCGGGATGCAAGGTGGATAAAAAAGCACTAGTGGAACGTACCAATTGTTGGGAAGGTCACTTGTCTCATGGTCATCCAACAAGCAAAATAGTGTTGCACTCTTGTTGACGGTGGATAACGTCAACTTTTATTAGAACTTTAGACATGAAAGGATACATGAATACATACTAGTCTAGGGTTTTAACTGACAATTTTCACGAGTTTTGCATATTCTATATTTTCCAGTGACCGTTCCAGAAAAGCTTAAAAGAGGGATTACATTGCATAATTATCACAAAACTTAACCACGACGAAAAATATAGCCAAAAGGATTAGGAAGGATCTAGAAGACACCCGAAGCAGCGGGACCCACAGGGGAGTCCAGGTGGGGCCGGCTGGCCCCACCGTGGCGCCGGTCGGCGCCCCCCTGTGGCATCTGGCTACCGCCTTCTGGAGTCTTCCTCCCACGCTTCCTTGGCACCCAAGCAAAACATCCCTACGTCGATCTAAGGTCGGTTTGATCCGACGGTGCACACAACATGAAGACGCGGATTGATGACGTGGTGGTTCCTTGCCCCCTACTCCACCTCGGCCTATATAATAATGCCCAAGGCCCCTCCAAGGGGCATTCTACACCCCGGTGCTTCATATTCTCTACATAATTAGGGTTAGGGTTTCTCTAGTTGATCTAGTTCTAGTTTATCTAGTTCTAGTTCATCTAGATGTAGCAATTAGGAGAGACTAGGTCTTCTAGATCTAGTCTTGTTTAGAGATTAGAGAGATTGAGTAGAGAAGTAGAGATTCTAGAGGAGTTCTGCCCCTCGCGGTGCTTCTTTATGGTCAGTATTCTTTCCGATTCAGCTCCCTCGCCTCCTGAGCTGCGTTACGAGGTACTTTTTTGTATTCGTCATTCCGATTTAAGTAAGCAGTTGTTCTTATTTGTTCTTAAGTTCACAGCTCATATTGAGTGCTTTGATCTTGGTCATTACTTGATTGAAGTAGTATTTCGTAGTGTAGGCGTGGTGCCTAGGCTAGGCTTACTTGTGGATGTCCCCTGATTAGCCGGATAGTAGTAGCTCGCGAAGGTGACTTTATGGCTTCGTTGAATCCTCTGTAGTCCACTTCCCGTTGATAGGACTGATAGGCTTATAGGTGCTTGGTAGGAGATTACTTTGTTTCTTCTCTTATTCGGGTTACTTGCCCAGTTAGAACGGTATTATACAAAGCTTACCAGTTGTCAGACTAGAGTTCAATAGCTATTTCTTCTTTCTTGATATTATCTAGCCTACTTGTAGGGTTAAGTCTATATACTTTGTTATCATCATAACTGTTCTCTGTGGATACGATATTTAAAACCTCTGGGTAAAATGTGACACTGGTATGATATCTGTGCGCTTGCGAATAATCCTACTTAAAACTTATTTAATAGAGTGCAGTTAATTTATACCAACAAGTATTTTTGGCGCCGTTGCCGGGAAACGGTTTGCTGATTTTGACTTAGTTTAGCTTAATCTTGTATTATACTTTTATCTTTCTTATTTTATCCCATTCTCTTCATTATTTTTGTGTTCATCTTTATGGATGCTTTTAATTCTATTCCTATCTGTCTTTATGGCATGCGCGAAAGCTTCGGGCCACCAAAATCTAATGAACCTATCATAACACCTGGCTATGAGTTGCGCCTATGTTTAATTAATATGATTTGGGATAAAACCTTCTCGGGAGAAGTTAACGAAAACCCATACTCACACTTACGAGAATTTGAGCAGACCTGTGCATGCTTGCGCATTGTTGGCATGTCCGATAAGACTATTAGATGGAAGCTTTTTCCGTTTTTCTTGACTCGAAGAGCCAAACGTTGGTATAATCGAGCCGTAGGGAGTATGCAAGGTGACTGGGAAACATTATACTCTAAATTTTGTTTATATTTCTTTCCCATCCATAGAGTAGTTAACCTTCAAAAAGAGGTTCTAACTTTTAAGCAGCTAGAACAAGAATCTCTTAGTAAATCATGGGAGCGTTTTAATGAACTTGTTACATTTGGCCCTGACCTTGGTTTTCCAGACCTTGTGCTTATTCAATATTTTTATTTAGGTCTTACCAAGGAATCTAAGGAATCCCTTGATTTAGCCTCTCTGAGGAGCTTTTTTTTTTATTTACCTATAACTAAAACAAAGGCCTATGATAGAAAAGGTTGTTCAAGCCTATTCCGAGCTCCCCAAGAAAGAGAAGAACTTATCACCCGAACTAGAAACGGAAGTCTTAGTAGCTAAAACACAATCATCCCATTCCCAAGATTTAGCTATCAATCCTAAACCTTTGAAATTCCACTTTAATGATTTAGACTTCGAGTTAGCTAAGATGCTCGTAAATCAATACACATCGATCTTCTCGGAAGAGCATCTTGGAAAAAGTGTCGTCAACTTTCTTTCCCTCATAAAAGGCACCGGGAGAGTTCAAGGATGGCATGTCGAGTGATGCCATAGAAAGAAAGCTAAGCCACATAGGAGTAAATTCTATCTTCTCCCCTTCTATGCCCACAGCAAATATCTCTGAACCCATCTCTAAACCCATCCTTGACCCCAATGAATCTTTTTATGCTCTTTCTACTAAACTTTATAATGACCCTAGAAATCTATCAAGACATCTCAAGAATAAAAGTCATAGGAATACCCAAGAAGAGCAACGACAATGGCAGAAATGCATAGAATATACTAGAAATATATATGCTATTGTAAAAGAATGGATGGAAGAGAACGAAGCTTTAGCACTAGCATCTAAACATGGTTTAAATTCAAATGGTGAGCTTAAATCAATTTCTTTAATAAACAGAACTCACCCAAGTTTAGAGAAAGCTTTAAAGACCAACCTTAGGGATATCAATTTATGGAAAATTCTAGAAAATAAAACATCCAATAAATGTCATAGGCATAAAATAATAGAGGCAAACTTGTTGCCTATAGATATCCATGAAGAAACACCCTTGGAGTTTAAAAAGGGAAATCACATCGATGAGCATGGGAATTATCTCATAAACACTTCATCGAATCCATGGTCATATGAGAAATCCCCTGAATCTTTTGGTCTCTCGAATATTACCACACACGAGATCTTCAACCCCCTCTTTATACCTGTTTATAAAATCATTAAAAGGGTGGTTGTAGATGCATATGTTTATCATAAATATTATAGATCTTATTGTAATCTTGATACAGGTGCACAAAGGCTAATTGTTCTAAAGCAAACCCCTTCACCAACTCAATAATTAAAAGGTTTCCCAAGAACAACTTTGTGTTCCAAAATAACCACTCTTAAAAAAATAAATTGAGCTTGCACCTTTAGCATAGAAATATAATTATCAAAATATTCCTTTGGTATTTTTGTCACTAACTATTTTAGGTTTGAAGTAAGAAAATAATTAATGGCGAGTGCCAGGTATGACCAATCGATCATAATACAGATTAATCCATCTAAACTTAATTTTGCTTTGCAAAATCCAGCTTGGGGGAATGGCCTTATTTAGAAAATCCTATGTTGCTAATATTGGTTTTCTCTACCTTTATTCAATTTGTTAATCATACTCTTTCATCTCTTTTTTGAATAAATCTCTATAATGCTTTCATATTACCTTTGTCCTATAGTAAGATTTAGTTTGGAAGTAGTGTATACATACTTTCAAAGGCTTTTTGTATTAAGCATGGTGCTTAGGTTAAATAGCCTTCCTTAACCAAAATTAGATATGGAGTTTAGCTTGGTTATTGAACTAGAAATTGTTGTAGTAGACATTGGATATTTGGTGGACTAACCCCTGTAGAAAAACTTTTGATTTAATTTAGGTAAGTCATGAGATGAATTCAAATCAGAGACGAAGTAGGGTGCATGGCGGGTTTTAATAACTTTGTAGAAGAAGACACAGCTCATTCAACATAGATGGAAGAATTATGAGTATTAATGTTTCATTCACTTTATCTTGGACTGCAAGTTACTTTACCTCAAGCCATATCTGTATAAAACATGATCTATGCTAAAAAAATATCAATACTATCTTTTCATTAGCATAGACAGAATAAAATAAAATACTGGACAAGCAACCTATGTTTAAAATTTGTATACTCCTTCGGATATGTGTTGTCCACTAATCTGTTATAGGCATAATAATGACTGGAGTGAAAAGAGTCAAAAGATCAAAGAAGCAAAAAAGGCAAAAGAATGAGTGCAACAGAGGAGACAAGATGTCCATGAACAACTCAAGATGCAAGAGGAAGGACCACCAGTCATTTACCTTTCATCACTTAGTGCCATCATGCTCTAATAATAAAGGTAATATTCTAAGGTAAGTGGTCACTTGCTCTTCTCTTGATCTTGGTGTGCACATAAATTAAAACACAAACATATTAGAGTTACAACTTAAATTGATTAACCTGATTAACTCAACATGATCTGTCTTTTAAGATTGTTCAAGGCACCGTTCTCTTAATCTCAGTCTTAACCAAACAAGTAAAAACATTATATTCAATATTAGGAAGACGATAATCATACTCATAAAATTTATATATAGATAGACAATCCTTCCATTGGTTAAACAATTTCAGTCTTTTTTTGCCATGTAAACTTAAACGCAACATTCAATGCTTAATCTTTTGATCTTACCACTCATGTCATAAATAAATAAATCATGTAACACCAACTTTATCTTGTTCAAAGTGCCTAAAGATAGAAAAAAATAAATAAAGAAATAAATTTAGTTCTGTTGGTGTTTTTCACTAGCAGAGCCTATGCACTTGATCTCTACCTTGGTTTTACAAACAGGACAACGCATCGAGCAAAGTTTATTAATTCTACAAGTGAAAGTTCTGTGAACATGCACACTTGAGCAAGATGCTTTGCCAGCTACTATTAAAGCTCTACTTCAACCTATGGGCCAAACCAAAGAACAAAAATGATATCACCATCACTAGAGGTATGCAACCATCAAGACCTCCATCTCTCAAGATGGAGAGATACACAAGAGTGAAAGAAGAAGTTCTGTCGGTAAATTTAAAATTTCGTACCCTTGCCATAAGGTAATATGGTAGTTATCTAGTTAATTTGTATTCCTATCTACATTAGTAATTTTCCCATAGCATATCCATCTTTATGCATATTAAAATAATAATAATAATATTAAATAAATAAATAATAATATTTACTTTTATTTATTTACTGCATCATAGAATATTAAAAGCCCCGCGTGAATAAACTTGTGGTAACCCTATAGGAATATTTACTGTGGTGGCATAAAAAATAATAGCTCCTGTATTTACTTTCTTGCATTATGAAAAACCTAAGCTCCACGAGAATAAATGTTCTCTATGATGGTATAAAAAATATACAACTATATAATGCACACATATTTAATTTCTACATAATTAAACTAGAAAATTCTAAAAAGAGAATTCTGCTAAAACTTGTCAATTTGGAATCAACTCATAAGAATAATCAATTATTTATTGGTTGATCGCTGACCTCTTATTAAATTTGAGCCTCGAGTTTTGGTTTTTTTTTGGAGTGTAATTATGTAGGAACAATATTATGACAAGGAGAGAGTCTATTAGTGGCACCTACTAGGAGCGCTGCTGGTTAGCTCACTCTGAAGATCATCAACCCCAAGTATTGCAAACATCTAGCTTCGGGGAGAAGCATCTCCTAGTTATCAGGTAACTATACCTAGGCGATTATCGAGTCTATTTTATATAGTCATAAAATACCAAAAATATATGGGCACATGAAGGTCCATGTCTTTAGAGTCTTGTGAGTTCAATAGAAATAAAAAGATGAATAACAAATTAAAAAACAAAAATAAAATACTTATCTATGTATTAAGGTGTGATCATAGAGTGTGTCTAGTTAGTAAGAGTCAAATAAAAACTGAAGAACATTAAAATTTTGTTTTGGAGATGATGAATAGTTGCTCTACCGTAATTCCTTTCAAGTGCCTAGTTTTCAACTATAAATTCTCCTGAGTTTTGGACATAACTACTTTGATATAAGAATTTACTCTGAACTTGAAATTTGTGGAGGCATATGCTTGAGCTAAATCTAGGTAATTGATTGATATGATACATGAAGGTCTAAGCTGCTATTTATCTTATTCCTAGCATTACTAAATTCTGGAGATTTATTTTGAAAACCCTAAAATCTTACATGATGAGCTCTTGTATGATAAAGTGTAAATTCCTACCAAAGCCATATAATACATTTAGAATAGAAAAACCATTGTTCATTCATGCTGCTTGCTCTACAATGAGTTTAGTCAACCTTTATTGTATACCTTATGAGAGTCTTGTCATGCTTTTAAAATTAAAATTACTTACACACTCCATCCACATATGCATTACCCCTACTCTAGGGTGTAAGTGCAGTCATTTCCACTTTTATCCAGATCCACCTTAAAAATGTTTTTCTCCTACACTTTGAAGTAAACACCCAAAAATATACCCTATAGGACAGCCCCCATTTAATTGCTCTAATTTCTTATCATTATCTCTCCAATTATTTATATTTAAAGGATGTATGTGGCTATGCAAAAGTATTGAAAAAAAGAGTAGAAGAAAAAGGGGAGTAAAAGATGGACAAGTATCCAACAATTAAAATAATAGGTACATAGATGTCCACCTCCTAGATTAAAAAAAGAGAGAGAAAAAAAGGGAAGAGAGAATAAAGATAGCCCATGTTTTTCCGCGAAAAGTTCTAAGGAGGGAATTATTTTCAAAGAGCAAAAGTAGAATTAGAATTAGCCACTAAATACCATATATACACCTATCCATCATATTTCATACACATGCACATCTTGATTTGATTGTATGCCTCGATTCTCTATGGATCCATTGTTTGACTTTACAACATATGAATTGCAAGTATGCTCATCCTTGTTATTGCCACTCCTATAAGCTCCACTATAAATCCTTAGTTGTAGGAAGGCATAACATCATTAATGCCTCAGTGAGATCCATAAATATCATATATAATAAGAGATTTGAGGGTATCATACAATTAAGTTCTGAGTTTTATTTTAAAAATTTATAAAACTCTAGAATATTGGTACTGTGAAGAATTTGAGACATAGTGCTTGAATTGATTGTTCTATCTTTCGATTGCTCAAGACTTATGCAAAAGCGGTAAAGCTCCATAGTTAAAGGTAAAATGGGTAAGTTTGAAAGTTAGAGCAGTTTTGTCTAAACTGGAGGAAAATTTATGTTTAAAAGTAAGTGTGTTTAAAACAAATAAAAGTATTGCAGCAACTCCTGATCTAAATATTTTAATAATTAGGCTTAGGTTGTTTGCCAAGGGACTGGCAAAAGGTAAGCTTGGGGAAGTTGTTGACGGTGGATAACGTCAACTTTTATTAGAACTTTAGACATGAAAGGATACATGAATACATACTAGTCTAGGGTTTTAACTGACAATTTCCACGAGTTTTGCATATTCTATATTTTCCAAGGACCTTTCTAGAAAAGCTTAAAAGAGGGATTACATTGCATAATTATCACAAAACTTAACCGCGATGGAAAATATCGCCAAAAGGATCAAGAAGGGTCTAGAAGACACCCGAAGCAGCGGGACCCACAGGGGAGTCCGGGTGGGGCCGGCCGGCCCCACCTGGCGCCGGTCGGTGCCCCCCCGTGGCATCTGGCCGCCGCCTTCTGGAGTCTTCCTCCCACGCTTCCTTGGCGCCCAAGCAAAGCGTCCCCTATGTCGATCTAAGGTCGGTTTGATCCGACGGTGCACACAACATGAAGACGCGAATCGATGACGTGGCGGTTCCTTGCCCCCTACTCCACCTCGGCCTATATAATGACACCCCAAGGCCCCTCCAAGGGGCATTCTACACCCCGGTGCTTCATATTCTCTACATAATTAGGGTTAGGGTCCCTCTAGTTGATCTAGTTTTAGTTCATCTAGATATAGCAATTAGGAGAGACTAGTTCTTCTAGATCTAGTCTTGTTTAGAGATTAGAGAGATTGAGTAGAGGAGTAGAGATTCTGGAGGAGTTTTGGCCTGTCGGTGCTTCTTCGTGGCTGTATTCTTCTGGATTCAGCTCCCTCACCCGGAGCTGCGTTCTGAGGTACTTTTGTATTAGTCATTCCGATTCAAGTAAACAGTTGTTCTTATTTGTTCTTAAGTTCACAGCTCATATTGAGTGCTTTGATCTTGGTCATTACTTGGTTGAAGTACCATTTCATAGTGTAGGCGTGGTGCCTAGGCTAGGCTTACTTGTGGATGTCCCCTGATTAGCCGGACAGTGGTAGCTCGCGAAGGTGACTTTATAGCTTCGTTGAATCCTCTGTAGTCCACTTTCCGTTGATAGGACTGATAGGCTTATAGGTGCTTGGTAGGAGATTACTCTGTTTCTTCTCTTATTCGGGTTACTTGCCCAGTTAGAACGGTATTATATAAAGCTTACCGGTTATCAGAACTAGAGTTCAATAGCTATTTCCTCTTTCTTGATATTATCTAGCCTAATTGTAGGGTTAAGTCTATATACTTTGTCATCATCACAACTGTTCCCTGTGGATACGATATTTAAAACTCCGGGTAAAGATAATCCTACTTAAAACTTATTTAATGGAGTGCAGTTAATTTATACCAACAACTCTCCACCGCCAAAGCCGAATACATTAGTGCGGAGAGTTGTTGTGCTCAATTGTTATGGATGAAGGCCACATTGAAGGATTTTAGAATCAAGTTTGGACAAGTGCCATTGCTATGTGACAATGATAGTGCCATGAAAATCACCACCATCCCGGTTCAACATTCAAGAACAAAGCATATTGACATAAGGCATCATTTCATTAGAGATCACCAAGCCAAAGGGGATATTTCAATTAAAAGTGTGGGTACCGATGATCAACTTGCCAAAATATTCACCAAGCCACTTGATGAGAAGAGATTTTGCACATTGAGAAATGAATTGAACATCCTAGACTTCTCCAACATGAAGTGAATGCACCCCAACTCTATGACATGCCTCTCCTTCGACTAAAAGCAAATGTGAAATTGTTTGGCATAATGCATTCATACTTGCTAAGGACTTAATTAGAGCATATAGACATTCCCTCTAGTGGTATCTTTTCATTCAATTAGGCTCATTCATAAAAACAAAATAATTTTGAGTATATATTATGCCACTATTGCTTCTATGTCTTGTATGATCTAGTGGCTAAATATGACTTATTCATGAGAATGTGAACCTAGTATTTGATCTAGTTAAATGAGCAAAAATAATCTAGTTCAACAAGCTTGCCATTGGTTCAAACCGAGCTAGATTACTTATGCAAGTTTACTAGTTTAAACTATAAGAGAAGGAAGTTTATGGAAACAAGTGATACTCAACTTTAAGTGATCATCTCTCTACTCCAAGCATTCTCCATGATTTCAAGTCTACACCAAACATGATCATGTCTCTTTATGGTCATTGATGACAAAGGGGGAGAGAATACAAAGAAAGCATGCATCAAGGGAGAGAGAATGCAAGGATGTGGGAAGAAATGAGGAAAGAAGATGAAGGTTGAAGAATGGAAAGGGATCAAAATTTTTAAAGCACACAAGTAGGGGGCCCAAGCTCATGAACATGATTGACTGTATTTGGATGCACATATTCATATGATTGCTTGCATTGCACTTATAGTATATTGTCTAGTTTATTTTACAAGTGGTATCTCTCTTGCTTGTGTGATGTATGCTAGACATAGAACTTGATTGATAAAATGATAACTAGTATGCATAGGATCTAGCTAGAAGTAGCATCTCTTGATCTATTCAAGTATTTTCCAAGTGGTATCTAGAAACCTTGCCTTTAATGTTGATTTCACGAGGTTTCTAGTTTGTGATGTTTCTAACTAGTCTTGGTGCTAAGGATGGTTAATAAATGGCGCACTTAAATATATCACGCTTCAAAGGTCCATTCTATAAACCTTAGCATCTCTTTGGTAGTAATGGTTCTCCCACAATTTCAATCCAACATGTGTGCAAAACTTCTAATCTAAAATTTTAGCACACATATAGAGAGAGCTAGTACTACCAAATCGGTTTTGCATAACTTGCCCATACCTTTCAACTAAGGACTTAATGCTTGAAAAAGTGGTGCAAAGCTAAATTCATTATTAATACACATCTTTGTGAAGGTTATCATCAATTACCAAAAAGGGGGAGATTGAAAGCCCTAGTTTGGTTTTGACTAATTGATGAAACTTTGGACTAATCTATTTGGTGAAGCATGTGTGTAGCTTTAGCATAGATGGTCCACTCAAGATAGAGCAAGACGATGGATGGTGATGACCTCAAGTGCTCCAAGTGAGAAAGAAGAGAAGAAGTGGAGGTAAATGGGCTCAAGGCAAAGGTATAACCAATAGAGCCATTTGCTTTTGGTACTCAAGACACTATAGAGGGTGTAAGTACATTTAGGATAGATAATCGTACTATTAAGAGGAGTGATCACGTGATGAAAATGGTTAGCCAAGTGCCACTAGGTGTTTGATTTCATGCATTGCATTAGGACCTAGTGTGCTACTTAACTCTTGCAGGATTTATTTGGAAAATGCTAACTCACGAGCAAAAGTGTTGAGACACTTTGGTGTTGGCACATGAGAGCAGGTAGATGGGGGTTTGGGTGTAAACCCCTCCCGCCGAGCTTGCGAGGCGGGACTCGGTGTTTTTTGGAGCGAAAGGAGTCCTTCCAGGGGCATCGGATGCTCGATCCCATGGAGTCGGACGCGTCCGGTGACCCTGCAAGGAGTTAGCATTTCTAGCGCGTGCATAGTACATGCATCGGAAGTCCCGACGCTTCTGAATCGGCGCGTCTGGTGCAAAGCAGTTTTCTGTCAGAACGTGAGCGTAACGTTCACCAGACGCTGGGTGTTGGTATTTCTAACGTCATTACTAATTAACGAGATTAGAAACACATGGTATGAAATTAACTTGTCATTAACAACTAGCCACTTTATCCCTCACCAATATCCCTAAGCATTAACTAGGTTGTCATCCCTAATTGTATATGCTAAGGATAAAATATAGGTTTATATATGTATCATTCATTCTATTTGACTAGACAGAAATACAAACTAAGAATATAAACTAAGAATGGTTCTGCAAGCGGACAGATAATTATACCATTGTAGCATTTTACCTAGGAAGTTCTACTAGGTTGTCGATTTATATTTATACCAATTGGAAAGGTCTTAGTAGGACTTATAACTTTAACTTATACTATTGATGTGAAAGATAAACCATAACTAGAATCCTACTCATAACAGGGTTAAGTCACGTGATAAAATATATATGATAAATAATGATCAATCATCATAAATAGATAAACATCAGAGCTCTGGATAAGCAAGATATCTAAACACCACGTCTACATACTGCCAATCATTCACCCACGATATCTCTGGATGAACGCTATATGAGCAATTACATAAATTCAATAGGATCAAACTAACTATGCTAAACATATAATCAAAGCAGACAATGACTATTGCAATTAAGAACATATATAAGATTAAGAACAATGTTTCCCAAATCATAATGTTGAATACAATAAGAGAAAAGAACTAGAACACTCCGCTCCGCGCATGCCGGGGGCTCTAGATCCCGCTGAAGAACTAGAGCTCTTCTACTTCTAATCTAACTAGGCTAAAGCTATAAACTAGAGAGGCTCTGATGAACTAGAGAAGGCTCTTGATGGCTTGATCTCCAAATGACTTGATGCCTCCGGGGAGGGGGTCCGCCCCTTTATTTATAGCCCTTGGGATGAACGTGCGCCGCAGGATCAAACCGACTTAACCAAGGGCCGAGATGACTCCTTATAGGCAGTGGAAGAAGCTTCCAGAAGGAGGGGCCGAAACCCTAACTTGGGGCGCCGGCCGGCGCAGGGGTGGGGCCGGCCAGCCCCACCTGGCGGTGTCTGCGGGTTCCGTTGCTTCCAGTGTCTTCTAGATCCTTCCCACTTCTCGATGGTTATCTTTCCCGTGGCGGATAAGTTTTGTGATTATTATGCACTCTAATCCCTCTTTTAAGGTTTTCTAGAATAGTTCCTAGAAAATATAGAATATGCAAAACTCGTGGAAATTGTCAGTTAAAACTCTAGACTAGTGTGTATTCGTGTATCCTTTTGTGTCTAAAGTTCTACTGAAGGTTGACGTTATCCACCGTCAACAACTCCCCCAAGCTTACCTTTTGCCAGTCCCTTGGCAAACAAACTAAGCCTAATTACTAATATATTTAGATCAGGAGTTGCTACAATGCTTTCATTCCTCAAAGGTACACAAGCTTTCAAACAGAGATTCTCCTCCAGATTAGACAGTAACTACTCTAACCTTACCCATTCTACCTTTAAACATAGGGCTTTATAGCTTTTGCATAAGTCTTGAGCAATTGAAAGACAGAACAATCAAGTCAAACACTATGTCTCAGATTCTTCACAGTACCAATATTCTAGAGTTTTATAAGTTTTCAAAATAAAACTCAGAACTTAACTGTATGACACCCTCAAGTCTCTTATTATATGTGGTATTTATGGATCTCACTTGAGGCATTCATGTTGTCATGCCCTCCTACCACTAATGATTATAGTGGAGCTTACAGGAGTGGCAATAACAAGGATAGGCATACTTGCAATACATATGTTATAAAGTCAAACAATGGATCCACAGAGAATCGAGGCATACAATCAAACCAAGATGTGCATGTGTATGGAATATGGTGGATAGGTGTATATATGGTATTTCGTGGCTAATTCTAATCCTACTTTTACTCTTTGAAAATAAACCTCTCTCCCTTGGAACTTAGAACTTTCACGGAAAAACATGGGCTATCTTTAATCTTTCTTTCTTCTTCTCTTTCTCTCTTTTTTTAGAACCCAGGGAGGCGGGCATCTAAGTACCCATTGTTTTAATTGCTAGGACACTTGTCCTTCTTTTACTCTCTCTTCTTTTTTTGATAACATTCCTTTTGCATAGCCACATGCATCCTTTGAATAAATGATTGGAGAGATAACAACAATAACTTAGAGCATTTATAATAGGGCTGTCCTATAGAATATATTCTTGGTGTCTACTCCAAGTGCAGGAGAGACATATTTTTCTTTATTTTTTATGGTGAACATGGGTGAAAGTGGAAATGGTTGCCATTACTCCCAGAGTGGGAATAATGCATATGTGGCTGGAGTGTGTAAGTGATCTTGGTTTTAAAAGCATGACAAGACTCTCATAAGGTATACAACAAAGGTTGACTGAACTCAAAGCAAAGCAAGTAGCATAAATGTAAAAAAGTTTTCTATCTCTAAATATATCATCTCTGGCTTTGGTAGGAATTCACAACTTGTCATACAAGAGCTCATCATATAAGATTTTGAATTTTTAAAAGATAAATCTCCAGAACTTAGTAATGCTAGGAATAAGATAAATAGCAGATCAACCTTCATGAATCATATCAATCAATCACCTAGACTTAGCTCAAGCATATGCCTTCACGAGTTTCAGGCTCAGAGTAAATACTTAAGTCAAAATAGTAATATCTAAAACTCGAGAGATTTTAATATTGAAAACTAGGCACTTAAAAGGAATGACAACAGAGCAACTATTCATCATCTCCAAGATAAAATTTTAATATTTATCAGTTTTAATTGACTCTAGTCTAGACTGACTCTAAACATACTCTTTAATATATTGCTAAGTATTTATTTGGTTTTAATGGCTATTCATCTTTTTATTTGTTTTATACTATCAGACTCACAAAAGACTCTATGACTTGTAGACCTTCATGTGCCCACATGTTTTTGGTATTTTATGACTTTATAAAATAGACTCGATAATCACATAGGTATAGTTACCTGATAACTAGGGGATGCTCCTCCCCCAAACTAGATATTTGCAATACTTAGTGTTGATGATCTTTAGGGCGAGCTTGCCAGTAGTAGTCCTAGGGGGCTCCACTGATGGGCTCACTCTTTAGTCATAATGTTGTTCCTGCATAATTATGATCCAAAAGAAACCAAAACTCGAGGCTCGAATTGTAACATCCCGAGTTTTTCAAACACCAAAAATCTGAACTTTTTAAAAAAATTTCCTGCAATCATGTGCATCATGTAGTTGATAGGTTGAACCTAGGGCAAACGTAGGAGGAACTGCTATCGAAATGATGCATTCATACAGAATTGCTTGTAGGAGTGTGCCTTTGTTTTCGAGTTGGTTTTGGGTTTGAGTCTTGGTTGGAGTTGGAGTGCACGAATCCATAGCAAAAGACCCCTTCTTGAACTTTCCCCAAATTCCCTCTTACAAAATCCGCTACCTTCCCTGTAGCAAAAACCCTCTGAATCACCTATCGAGTTCACCCTCAAATTATCCCTTTGGAATTGTCTCAAATCCAAAATCATGAAAACAAAGCAACTCTGTTTTCCTCCATTGATTTTTCCCCTCTCATCTCTCTTTTATTTCCTTTCAAATTCCTAAAGTCATATAAAAAAATGCTTTTCCAATTTTTTTCCCACCCCTTTTTCCCTCCTAGGCCCAGTAGGCCAACTTCTGACCCCAGCTCACCTCCTTCCGCGCCCCTCCCCTCCATCCGGTCCACGCCATGCTGCGAGGCCCCGGCCGGCCCGCGCGCCGCCCGGCTCTCCCTCGGCCCAACTTCGCGGGCACGGCCCGGCCTGGCTGCTAGGCCCATGCCGCCCCGCCCCTTGTAACCCTAGGGTGGGAGGCGCTGCCCCCTAAGCGGCCGCCCGCCGCCCGCCCGGGCGTGTGCGCCTTGTCCCGGCGTCGCGCTCACCGGGATGGGTGCCGCGTGCCCCTGGCGGCACGGGCGCCCCAGGGATGGCGCAACCCCCCTCAAACCCTAGCCCACGGCGCCTACAAAAGCCGCGGCCGCCGCTCTCTCTTCTCTTCGCCAACCTGCGCCGCCACTGCTCTTCCGCCTCCTGCTCCACTTTCTTCCTCCTCCTGCTCCACGCCACAGAAAGCCACCACCGCGCCGCAGCTTGCGCCGCCTGCCCGCCGGCTGCATCCCACGCGTGGCGGGACGCCCGGCGCGCTTCGCGCGGCGGCCGCTGCGAACCCGGCCGGCACGCCGGGCTGCTCGCGGCGCCACCAGCGCTGGCTGGCGCTTCGCCACCGAGCGTGCGGAGTGCGGCAGCGTCGCGGCGAGGACAACGCCGCGCCCGCGCGCGTCTCCTCGGCCACGGCCTGGCTCGCGTCGACGGCGAGGTCGCGTCCTCGCCATGCATCGACGGCGTCTTCCGCGCTCCGCCTCGCGTAACCGGCCGCGCCGCCGCCGCGCACCGCCCACGCCGCGTTCATTTGCCATGCCTTTCGGCCACCTGGCGTGGCGGCGCTCGCGCGACGAGGCTCCCAAAGCGCCACGGCGATCTGCTCCTCATCCCACCGGCCGCCGTCTACTCCACCTCATCCCTGCGCCTCCAACCTCTACGCCGAGCACGAGCCTTGCAGCCATGCCAAGCCATTCCGATGCACCCCTGCAGCGCGCAGCCATCCTGCCCGATTCGGTTCGTCACCACCGTGGGGCTCGCTGCGCACCGGTCCAAATGAGTCGCCCAACACCGGCCGCCCCCTGCTGCGCATTCGGCGACCACCAGCAAGACCCCTTCCTGCCGGGAGTACCGCCATCACCTCCGGTGAGCCGCCGGCGCCCCAAAAACCTCGCCTTTTCCCTCCCTCCGATAGACTTGCCGACCACCATGACTGAAACCAGCCTTCGTGCCATGTCCTTCACCTTGCAGGAGTGTCTCCGGCAGCAGCAGCCAGCGCCCGGCCTCTCCTGGCCGCATCCAGCTCATGCCGGCCAGCCCCGGCCCTTGCTGGCCACCAGCAGCCAGCCGTGGCCAGTCACTGCCAGCTGCAGCTGGCCAGAGCCGGTTTCAGCTGGCTGCAGCCGGCCAGAGCTGGCCACAGGTGGCTATGACAAGCCACAGCAGGCTACAGCTGGCCAGGGCCAAGCCCGGCTGGCCGTGGACCTCCCCGCCACTTCCAAAGATCGCTCCGTGAAGCCCTTGCCGACCTCGCTCTTCCCCGTCAAAGGTCCAACTTGAAACCCGCCGACGCCAACCTCGACGTCGGCAAATCTCATGTCTTTTTCATTCATACTCTCGATGTCGCACTCCATCAATATACATGCCTGCCTATGCCGTGCCTTCGCGCCGGTCTATTCCCTCTCGTGTTATGGATATGTGCTCACCATGTGATTGTTGTCTTATATGGTTCGTGTGTTTGTGTGTCATTGTCTGTGAGCTGTGCCTTCGAGCCAGTTAAGGGATCGTTCCTCGCTCGGATGTTCGGTCGTGGGTTATCCCACCATGACCGCAACGCCGAGCGTAACTCATTCCCTCTTGCACTTTAGTTGTCTTCGTTGTACCCCGAATGTTACCTTCTAACCTTCGACCCTAGGGCGTGGTCATGATGTACTCGAACTTGTTACCAATGCGGATCTTACCCGCACGGCGAGACCTTTGTGACCTAGTCCGGTGGGAGATGAGATAGGAAGCGGCAGCCAGTGATACGACGAGAGCCAACTCATGTAGGTAAAGCTTATTGCCGCGAGTCATATCGCCATGACCATCGGGCTTCACCTCTTTTCTTTCCTTTCTTTTCTTGTGCTATTTTCCACACCACCTCGTATGCTTGCACCACCTAGACCGGATCATTCCTCGGTTCTCATGATGACAACCGCATCACTACGAACCCGAGGAATAGCTTTTGCCACTTTGGTTGCACGGAGGTCGTGGTGCCCTACGAGTTGGCGTGGATCGCGGAACCATGCAAGACTTTCGTCTCTTCTTCTGACCACCGTCCTTTGCCTTGATGGGTAGGTCGAGAAGAGTGTGGGACCATTCTTCTTTTTGCTCTCTTTCGATTCTTGCTAACCTGGTAAGGCGTGGATCGAGTCCCTTGTTCGGCCTCTTTGATCGATGACTATTACCATGTCATGTGGATCGAAGTGCCGTGGGACCAAGGGTTCCCTTCTCTCGCTCATTTATGTCTGTTCTTATTTGCCTTATGTTCCATTCCTTTGATTTCCGCCGACTGCAATGGCGAGTGGATCAAAGGGAGGTGAATCCTGCCTTACCCTCTTTTCGGCTCTTTTGTGCTTAGGTCCTTGTATGTTTGTACCTATATTATGCCATGACAGTCCAAAGTTCTCGCAGTGACAACCGCACCGTGAGGAACTCTAGGAACGTCTTAGTGCATTTGGTGCACCTTGGTCGAGGTACCCTACAAGTGGTTTAGGCACCCTGGTCTCTTGTGCATCGCTCCTCTCCGATGCCTAGCCTTTTGCCGTGGCATGTGTATTGGAAGGGGTAGACCACCGCCCCCTCTCCTTTCTACCCTTTATTTTTCCCCGCTAGCCCGTTCTATTTGATCCTGTCTTAGCCATGATGATTGGATCAAAGACCGGACTATCTCCTCTAGTTAGCAAAGCTATGGTCTATGTCTCGTTCTCGGACCGCGTGAGTCGACCTGATCGACCATTGGAAAACCATCCTCACTGAGGATGTGACCGAGTCCGCGGCATGGACATGCCCAGCTAACTCTCCTCTCTTGTGCTGCTCTCTTCTTGGCTCCCAACGTTGTTGTGTCGTGCGGGTCGAGAAGACCTGTAGCCGCTACTCTGTTGTTCATGTTCCAATCTCTTTTGCTACCGTCGGCTACCATGACGGGTAAGCCAAAGAGGCTCGGGACCAAGTCACAATTCCTCTATTTCGTGTTAATCGTCCTTACTCGAATCCTATATAGTAGTTGTGACTTGTGGGTTAGAGGCTACAAGGGCCAAACCCTGTTGTTCCTATTGTCTCTTCCCTCTTGCTTGTGATCCTCTGGTCCCTGCCAATTTCCATGACGTTCGGATTGTGAGGCTACAAGCCGTGGTGTTTGTTTAAGTTAAGTTTAGATCAAGGCCTCTTATCTTGGAGCCGTACAGGTCAACATGGTTGACCCGGAACGTACTGGCTATTTCGAGGCCCCTATCCGATCTCATACTTAACAAACAACCACTTCTATTTGTATGGAGCTCGAGGATCGGACACTCCATGAGAGCTAAGTCTTTTCAGTGTTTATTCGGAGTTATCTGGTTCCTTTTGTATCTTGTTGCCTTTTGGGGAGTAATGTATTTTGGTTAGGGATTGATTGCTCTTTTACCTTGTTTGTCGCTATATCGAGGTAGTTGCATCGCGGTGACAATGGATAGACCAGAGATCCGCAGGAGGCAAGAGGCACGGAGGACAACTGGATATGGATGACTACGGATTGCTATAAACAGGTGCCACGTCCCACCCAACCTCATAGAATCCTATTAGACATGCAATATGTAGCTGCTAGTGCTTTACTTTATGCAAATAATTGTGATAGGATGCATGGTAGATTGCTTGATGATAAGCCATTACCTTGACGCAACCTTTCCCCTTGCACACTGGGCCGCTAGGATAGACGCCGCCTACTTCATGATACTTGCTACACACTTACACTCTCCTTATACATGTTTGTGTGTGGCTAAGGCACGTGGTGCCATAAACCGGATAACCGGGGATAACATGGGAGAGATCTTGGCGTGTGTCTTGGGTGTGTGGTGAGGGTTGTGTCGATCAAGCGAGGATCTACGACGAGTCGGGGGACGAGTCTTGCCGGTGAGAGTGTGATCTGGGCACTCCCTATATGAGAGAGTACCGTGGGCGGGTACATGTGATGTGAGTAGATTCCGAGGGAGGAGTGTCTTCGTGGGACAAATCCTGGAATGGAGGTGCCCGTCGAGGCACGGGGCGTCGAGCCCCTTGTGAAGATATCCTGTTCAGTCCCGCTAAGGACCGATTGGGCGAGGGTGCGGTTCATGGGACCTTTTCGTACACACCACTCGTTCCTGATGGGCGAGAAATGACTTGACGGCTAGCTGGCCCCCTGCCATTACTACTAGGTTGGTAGGTGATAGTGTAGGGAGGTGCGGGTGCCGAGACCCACACCCTCCCCGAGACAAATGCGTGGAACCCTCGGGGATCCGGAACCACGCCTCACGCCTCGGCGACGGGGTGGATCTCCTGGGGCCCCCAGCCGAGTGGTAGGGTGGCATCGGGCCGATTAGGCGGCGGCTTGGTATCGCCCCTAGACGAGGCATCGCCGATGATGGTGATCTTGTGGTTCCAGTGTACAAGCTCTGCAGAGTTACTAAATCTATACGTATAGCCGTGTCCCCGGTATAGACATTCCCATGAGTTACCACATGTTCGTTATAGTGAGAGGAGTCCTTTTCTCTTCTCTCCCCCTAGGTGTTGTTGGATTCCGGCTTAGGCCGTTGAGGCAAGGAGGAGCGGGAGTCTTCCTTGCCGACTAGAGAGTGAGAGTGTGGCGAGATGTGTGAATGTGGATGTGGATATGGATGGGATGGATGGATGTGTGGATGAGATGGGTTAAAACTTGATGAACTATATTATATTTACATTATGAACTGGCATAGGAAAACTACAGCCAAATATAGGCCTTTTTCTCTCTACCCTTGTATTCCACTTACCACATAGCAAAGCAAAACATAGGGTGGGAGCCGGTGGCCGCACAAATCGTCTCGATAGAGTTGAGCAGGTTTGGTACCCGAGGAGGCCTACGGCGATAATGGAGCCGGAAGGATTAGGTGGTCTCGTTCCTACACTCAAGTTTGGTTAAGGAGATCAAGTCTACGTCCGCTGATACTCTACCCCGACTCTGATGATCGTTTGTGAAGAAGGAGCCTTCACCCGCTGTGGCACAACGCCTACTCTGATGTTGACCTGTGTGCGCATATCGCTAGGATACTTTGTACTTAGGTGTGCCTCTAAGTGTTGTAAAATCTTATAACTTGTACCTTTTTGCGATGTATGAACTGTGGTATCAACTGTAAATGATGTACTCGTGGATTTCCCTTCGAGGAAATTGCGGGTCGTTTCACCTAATTATGACAAGGGGTTAGCGGTCGACCCGATGAGTAATTGATTATTCTTAATGGGCAAATATTAATTGGCGATTCCAAAGAGGATTCTTTTTTTTCTTTTTTTATTATTATTATTATTATTATTATTATTATTATTATTATTATTATTATTATTATTATTATTATTATTATTTTATATTTTATGATGCCCTAAAATAAATTTAGGTTCTATTTATTTTTATTTTGATGCTATCACAAAGAAATATTTCTATGGGGTTACCATAAGTCTACTTGTATGAGATTTAAATATTTATGATGCACTAATAAAAGCTATAAATATCTTTGTCCTTCTTTTCAATGTACTTGATATAAAATGATAAAGATCTTTATTTTATTTTTAATATGCGAATGATATATATATGCTATATATATATATATTTTTTAGGCCACCACGGTGAGTACTCCTACGGGTTTTATACCATAAGGGTTTCACATAGGGCTTCAAGTTTTTAAGATGCATGAATGTAACTTAATGCATGTCTATTCATTTTTGTCATTTTCTATGCAAAGCTAATACAGAAGAGTGAACCTACTTAAGAGAAAATAAATCAATGTAGAAAAATAAAAATGGATAACTACCGATGTTACCTCATGGCGAGGTTTCGATGTTTTGAGCCTTTCAAACCGGACTCCTCCTTGCAGTGATTCATTAATCAAGTACTTCGGTTTGCTCTTGAGGTGGTGCCTCCACTAGTGGCTCCTAATAGCGGTGCCACCTTCTTCCTTTCTTTTATAGGCGTCTCAAAGCCAATCTTATGTGTATTATTATTACTAGTTGAAAACTTTCACTTATAGAATTTAGAGGATTGTCTCCCCACACTTTGACTGCAGTGTGTTCTGTCCATAAAGACAAGGTAGAGATCAAGTGTATGGGCTCTGCTGGTAGGAAAACACCAACAGAACTAGAAATTTATTCAGCCTCTAACCTTGGACACAATAAGATTGATATTATTCATATTGTTTATTCATAACATGGGTGAGAATACAGAAATATAAATATGGCATTTAAAGTTGTGAGATAAAGAGTGAAGTTACTTAACTATTAGAAAGACTGTTCATCTTTATAATATATCAAGAATAATAGGTAAAATATTTCTAGCTTACTTGGCTAAGACTGAGATTAAAAGAATAGCGCTATGAACAAACTTAGAGAACAAATCATATTGAGTTTAATCAGGTTAATCAATTTAAGTTGTAACTCTAACATGGTTGTATTTTTTATTTATTGCATACCAAGATCAAGAGAAAATTAATGACCACTTATCTTAAGATGTTACCTCCATTATTAGAGCATGATGAAGGATAAATAAATTTCAATCGTATTTTCCTTTCTTGTATCTTGGGTTGTTCATTACCATCTTGTCTCGTATGTTGTACTTCTTTCTTACTCTTCAGACCTCTGCTTCTCTCATTATTTCTTCTCTGCAAGGGGGTTAGTAGATAACACATACCCGAAGGAATATACTATTTATTAAAGTACGGATAGTGTTTGCCAAAGAGTTAAAAATTAATCTGTAGCTCGTGTTTTCAATGATTCACCACTATTTTGAATTTTTTTCCATCAAGGTTAAAAGCGAGGATATTATTTTGAAGCATACCTTTAACCTTGACTTGATTCTACAAATAGTCTCCTAATATGATTTAAATATATATATATATATATTTTTTATATAGGAGGGGTTAGTCTATATGTAGAACCGAATTCTTATATAAGTATGCTTGATTTTTATAATGTTTAAGTAATATTCTAAAGCATACTTATAATAAAATAAGGAAGTTTGTAAGACTAAAGATATTTATTCATATAGAACCAAGAATATATATGGTGAACCACAGGAGTATTTTATTATATATATATATTTTAGCAAGTTATGTTTAAGCATAGCATAGGGTAGAAATGACTAAGATAAATTAGCAACATGGTATGAGATGTTGAGTGTAGTTACATGTTACATAAGGCTTGGACAAACGTACCTCATGTCTTCATCCTTCTAAGTAAGTGATGACGAACTTACTTGAAAGAGAAGGGTTATCCGTTTCATCTGTTGGTGAGAGTTTATGGTCTTGCTGAGCAAGGCCTTACTTTTATCTTCTTCGTCTTTTTACCATTTAATGAAACTATGGAAGATTACATGCTCTTCACTCATCAACCTTTTCCTGATTTCTTTGATTAATTTGTGGGTGATGAGCTGGGGTCTATTAGAGATGCAATAATGTTCACTTGAAAACTTCTTCTCTAATAGATTAAAGTTGTTCTTTCCTGTAAAATATTAATGGACACATACCTGAGGGAATATCAAGATTGAAATACGGGTTTTGTTGTCCATACTTTTTTGTGATTTTCTTCTATGCTAATCAAGATGATATATGGTTTAAGATTATTTAGCATAAATTATGTCTATCGTGTTTTATGTTGTTGTTGCAATCTACCATGGCTCAAGACAAAGATAACTTGTAATAAAAGATAAATGAATAAACATTAATACTCATAAGCTTTGGACTTCTTGTGCAAAGTTATCATCGACTTGATTCATCCCGTTTGAACTTATCTCTTGACTTTCCCAGATTTAATTTAAAATTTTCCCCGCAGGGGTTAGTCGACAAAATATCCAAAGATCCACTACAACATACTATCGACTAAAAAATCAACCTAGACACCACGTCTAATTTAATTCAGAAAGGCATTTTAATCGAGCTCGGTTTAAAAGCCTTTTAAAAAATAAAACCACCACTCCTAAACTAAGCACCATGCCTCATTTAAGAGATTTATGAAAGTACTTCAAAGCCTAAACATATATCATAGCAAATAAAGGTAGCATGAAAATATAGTAGAGATTTATTCAGATAGAGATAAAAAAAGCATGATCATGGTGAGTTTTTTTTTACGTGAGATGAATATATGAAATGAAACAAGTTATGGCTGAGGAAATTTAAACTAAATAGTGTGGATTACAGTAAACATGCGAGTGGAATGCAAAAAATAACTACTCATAAATTTTGAAGTCCATGAGCAAGACTTTCTCACCTTTATTTGATCATACTTACCATGACTCACATGCTGAAATTTGTGAGTGATGCAATATCTTTGTTCCCGTTACTTGAGATATGAATTAAAGTCCTGTGACGTCGACCTCTTTCTCCAACATTGGATTTGTTATATTTCTTCTTATCTTGTGGGGGCATGCCGGAAAGGTCGTAAACCGGTCGTTCATTACCCCGTATAAGATATTAAAGTAGACAAAAAAGGGTAATCCTGCTTGAGCAGGGATTAATGGTTATCTCAATTACATAATTGAGTATAAGTCTATCAATGTTCCTTAATTGCCTAACTACCTTCCCCGGCAACAGCACCAAAAATGCTTGTTGGTATTTCAAACATCATTACTAATTAACGAGATTAGAAACACATGGTATGAAATTAACTTGTCATTAACAACTAGCCACTTTATCCCACATCAATATCTCTAAGCATTAACTAGGTTGTCATCCCTAATTGTATATGCTAAGGATAAAATATAGGTTTATATATGTATCAATCATTCTATTTGACTAGGCAGAAATACAAACTAAGAATATAAACTAAGAACGGTTACTGCAAGCGGACGTATAATTATACCATTGTAGCATTTTACCTAGGGAGTTCTACCAGGTTGTCGATTTATATTTATACCACTAGAAAGGTCTTAGTAGGACTTATAACTATAAATTATACTATTGATGTGAAAGGTAAACCATAACTAGAATCCTACTCATAACAGGGGATAAGTCACGTGATAAAAGATATATGATAAATAATGATCAGTCATCATAAATAGATAAACATCGAGCTCTTTTAATCATAGTAATAGCTAGCCAATAAATAAACTCAGGAATAAATACTAAGGTAATTCAATAACTACATCAATGGATACTCTAATTAGTGCAATTACATCTAGCAATCATTGTTAAGTTAATCCTACATCATGATCACATATAAAAAGAGGCATCAACTAGGAAGGATGTGAAACAGAGTCATCATCCAACTTCGTGGACCGTGCCCATGCTAGTCCCTACGTGCGGAGGGTGGACTACAGAGAAACCAACAACACAAATTGTCACCTACGCGGACTACCACACGTCCCGGTACATCAGGGTGCACTTGCAGATAAGCAAGATATCTAAACACCACTTCTACATACTGCCAATCATTCACCCACGATATCTCTAGATGAACGCTATACGAGCAATTACATAAATTCAATTGGATCAAACTAACTATGCTAAACATATAATCAAAGCGCATAATGACTATTGCAATTAAGAACATTTATAAGATTAAGAACAATGTTTCCCACGGGGCTCTCAGATCCCGAAGAAGAACTAGAACTCTTCTACTTCTAATCTAACTAGGCTAAAGCTATAAACTAGAGAGGCTCGATGAACTAGAGAAGGCTCTTGATGGCTTGATCTCCAAATGACTTGATGCCTCCAGGGAGGGGGGTCTGCCCCTTTATTTATAGCCCGTGGGATGAACGTGCGCCGCAGATCAAACCGATTTAACCAAGGGCCGAGATGACTCCTCATAGGTGGTGGAAGAAGCTTCCAGAAGGAGGGGCTGAAACCCTAACTTGGGGCGCCGGCCGGGTGGGGCCGGTCGGCCCCACCTGGCGGCGTCTGCGGGTCCCGTTGCTTCCAGTGTCTTCTAGATTCTTCCCACATCTCGATGGTTATCTTTCCCGTGGGTGGGTGATTATTATGCACTCTAATCCCTCTTTTAAGCTTTTCTAGAATGGTCCTTGGAAAATATAGAATATGCAAAACTCGTAGAAATTGTCAGTTAAAACCCTAGACTAGTGTGTATTCGTGTATCCTTTTGTGTCTAAAGTTCTACTGAAGGTTGACGTTATCCACCGTCAACACTGGGGAGTCTGATGCCACACCATCGGACGCGTCCGGTGGGTGTGTGCTCGATTCTGGACCTCTCTGCATAGTGTCGGTGGTGGCGTACTGCGTCCGTGAGTTTCATCGGACGCGCCAGATTTCGATCTGCGATCGTGCGTGCGTCGGACGCGTCCGGTAGGAATCTGCCGACGTTCGATGGATCCTCAGTGCGCGGGTAACGGTAAAATTCAAACGAGGACACGTGGCGACGATCCAGGGCTTGGGGCCGGGCGTCGGACGCGTTCGATGCTAGGCATCTGAGCGTCCAATGGCCCCGAGTTAGCCCCACTTAGAAGGTAACGGTTGGATTGTTTGAGTGGTGGCTATATAAGCATATTGGCCGGCCTGGGGACTCTCTCTTGTACATTTTGATCATTTTTGAGCACCCTAGAGCTGAGCCAACCTCCTCCCTCTCATCTTGCTTGATTGATTGCATCTAAAGAGAGATTGGGAGAGATTCTAGTGTATTGCTTGTAAGTTGTTGCATCTAGTGGCACTAGTGATCGTTCTCGCTGCGTGATTGCTTATTCTCTTGGTGGTAGACGGTTGGAGCGGCGAGGAGAAGGTGTGAGCAAGCCCGGTGATTATTCTTGGCCACACTGACGAGTTGTGAGGGGTTCTTGACCTTTCCCCATGGAGATTGCAAAAGGTACTCTAGTGGAATGCGCGTGTCATTCAACTCCTAGCCATTGGTAGGTTCTTGTGGCGTCTTTGAGAGGCTCGGTGTGTGATACCGATTAGCCACCGAACCATGTGGTCAAGAAGGACACAACGAGGACGTAGCGTGTTGGCAAGCACGTGAACCTCGGGGTTAAATTGGAGTCTCCGTCATTCTTGTGTGGATTGATCCTTCGAGATCATATTGGTATTCTTGTTGATTGGCTTCTCATATTGCTATTGATCAAATCAACAAGACGGTGTCTTGCTACATCCACAAGGCTCAATTTGTATATATTGATCTCCTCCTTATATTGTACAAAGTAGTGTACTAGATTGTGTAGTATAGCTTGTTAGTATAGCTTTGATTGCTAAGAACATTATTCTTAGTGTGCTCTAGTATACTAGGTTGCTAGTTGATTGGATAGGTGGCTTGCAAATCCTCTCTCAAGTAGGCTAGCGCAAAATTCACTTGAGCACCATTTTTGTTACTAACCGGTTCATTTAGTGTAATTGTAGAAATTTTAATTAGGCCATTCACCCCCCTCTAGCCAATTGGACCTTTCAGCGCTGTAGTTGGGATTCTCGCACGACTCAACGCCAGAGTCAACCAACGTCCACTCCGTCTGTGCCCTGCGCAGGGTATGGACGGGCGCTTTTCTCCGCACTGTTGGCTTGTGCAGGGCATGGAACGTTATTCGGTCGCACTGTTAACCCACGCAGGGCATGACGCATCGTTTGACTACACTGTTAACGTGACGGACCAAACAGCTCGCCTGCCATGAACATAGTGGCACTATTATGCCTAACCCCGTACAACGTAGGTCTTAATCAACTGCTCACCCTCTTAGTCCATTGTTAGGGAATGGACAGGCGCTCCGATGACACGACTACACTGGCGATGACCGGTGGTGATACAGCGTACTAAGGAAGGAAGGACACCCCAGACCTCCCGAGAAGGCAGACGAACCACTCCACCAACTGTCCTTTTTGTTAGGAATATACCCTAGAGGTAATCATAGAGATGATGATATTTTGATTGTATCCATGATATATTATGTGTTTATGAATATCCATTAAAGACAACTTGTATCGATTGGCAATTATATGAATTATTTGTGAAACTATTTTACTTGTATAGTTATTCGAATGTTGTCCCTAATCAGAGTTCGTGTGAGGTCACACATGAATATTAGATCAGCATATGTATTAGTTGATGACTATGTTTCACAAGTCATAGACATAGAGATGTCAAACTAATAATGCGAGCACATGTATGACATAGGGCTGGACTGACCCAACATGAGATGTTCTTATTATCTTTTTATACATCATGTACATTATGTCCTTAGACCTGAGATTGTCGTATGTACTCGAGATGTGAAACGACCTACTTAGGGACTGTCAAATGCTACTCCGTAACTGGATAGTTATAAAGGTGGTCTTCGGGTTTGTCGGGAAACATGCTGTGAGACATAGACTATCAAGAAGGAACTTACCCTTCTCTATTTGAGAGAGATATCACTGGATCACTCAAGTGATTGGATCAACAAATGCATGGCCGTGCTTGGGTTAAATGTTAACCCACGAGTTGAACTAAATATCATGTGGCAAGGGAATAACATGTATGTGATTGTGGTGGTTCGTCTGATATGATCTTTGCGTACATATAGGAGTTGTCACGCTTTGCTAGAGGTCGCTGTCAACTTTTGGGCAAGTAGGTGGTCTATGCGTGCGTGAACGCATAGGTCGCACGCTTAAAGGGCTGGAAGCCTAATTCGGGTTGGACCCGAATTAGAAAAGGCTTAAGGTTTCTAATAGGCCTCCAACTCGGGAGCACATTAGGGATACCTATATAAGCAGAGGGGAGGGGAGGGGCGCGGCCAGACGTAATCCACGCCTTTTGGCAGCTGCCGTCGCCCTCCACGCTTACGTCTTTTGCTCCTCGTGGACCTAGCAGTCCGTAGGCGCAACGCTTCTTCCCTGCACGTGAGGGTTTCCTCGGAGGTGCTGCATCTGGAGCACAAGGGCGAACTGCACAGGGGGATTGTCGTGACGGACGACCGTGTAACTGCACTGCCTGCTGCGACGCGTTCGACTACATCAAGTCGTCTTCTGCTGCACCTACATGTCTAGTGATAATCCCGTAACCTGTAACTAGCAGTGGATCCTGGTTTATGAGATAAAAAATTTTTGTTTTCTGGCTAGCATAGCATCATCATAACCCTACATTTTTTTCCTTTCTTTTCTTTTCTACACGTTGCCACCATTACTCTGCTGTTAAACTCGTGGATGCGACCCCCTCCCTTCATCTATAAAAGGGAGGGCAAGCCACCCAATGAAGACAAGCCATCAGCATTTCCATCAACTTCCCACACACACGCCAACGATATTGGCACCATGCTCAATCATAGAGGCTTGGGAGTCCTCTCTCTCTCTCAAACCGTTTGTAACCCCTACTGCAAACTGTCGCTAAGTAACACAGCTCGCTTCCACTGGACGTAGGGCCCCTTGCCCGAACCAGTATACGTTTTTGTGTCCTCTTAGCGAACCATCCGGGCATAAACGCACATCTAGAAATTTACCAGTTGCTGTTTACTCGAAACACCGACAATACTCCATCTTCATTATAAATGTGCTCACTTGGGCATAATTTGGTCTAATAAATTTGATTAATGGGAATTTTAATTAAAAATTACAAAACAAACATTTTTTGCGCTAAATAAATTTTTGTCCTACTACACTCGATAAAATCACTCATATGGAAAAAAAAGAACATCAATGCTGCACTGGCCATACGCGGCAAAGTCCCCGAGCATTTCTAGTATTCGCTAAGGTGAATAAAAAGAAATATCATCAGCACTTAGACACAAGTGACTTTGAGGGCACTTAGACACAAGTGACACAAGCTGCGTGCAGTATTAAGTAATGTGGCCCTTCGTGATTGATTGGTGCGCTATTGGGCCTCTTTTGAATTACAACAAGCTTTTTTTCTCTATTTTTTGTAGCCCAACATTGAAATTCTAGAAAATGATTTCTAGAGAAGACTAGACACCTGTCTCTAAAAATCACTAATTTCTATGTACACAAATGTAGAGGTGGCTGGAGTCTAAACAAAAATTTGTTGCAATAATCCCAACGAATTCAGAGTTTAGAAATTCAGACTGCTCTAATTCTAAATTAAAGCTTTTATTAATCTGATGGGCCGCCGAGGGCTTTCTAGTATGATGCTACTGAAGCATGACTTGTGGTACGAAAGGGCACGTAGTATAGTGGTTATAAGAGCCTCTATAGTATCATGAGGTCCTGAGTTCGACTCTCCATGAAACCGAATTTTCTAGAATTTTACGATATTTATGCTTTCGGTGGTAGACGATGTTCTCGTCAAATGCGAGATGTCTATGGCGGCTTCTTCAATCTTGAGAATTTGCCGGCTCGGTCTTCGGAGGTTATCATATGGGTGAGTGTGCGTGCGTTTGTAAGTGTTTGTGTTGTACTGTGTAATGTTAAAAGAAATATGTTGATGGCACGTTTTAGGTTATAGCTCTAAGCACAAACTTTCATTTTCCATATTTTATTCTAGCTCTAGGTACAAACTTGTAAATTTATAATTTTCAAGTTAGGGAAAGAATACTAGCTGGAGATATTATTGTTCAGATAAGAGATATTGTTCAAACAGATGCGGATATCTGGACGTACAAGTAATATTCTTTTGTCAAATACTACTACTGTTGTGCTGGTATTAATTGGTACTCTAGTTTGGCTGCTGGTTCAGTTTCCTAGCAATATAACGCTGTGCTGAAGTAGCGTTGTACAAGAATTGTCGGTTGGTTATATAAGCCGGCTGATAAGTCAAGCCGGCTGGTTTGCTGTGAGAAAAAAATACTATTCGAACGGCTGATAAGTCCGGCTGATAAGACAAGCGAACAGAGTGAAGCGGCTGATAAGTCACCCGTCTGATTTTTTCTCTCACAAAAAACCAAATTCCGGCTTCTTATTTAGTGCTCCTCTTAGCAATACTATAGGTCTGTTTGACACTGTGTTGTGAACTGTTTTTTTAGTTTTGTTAAACATTATTTTCCAAAATAGCTTTATGAGTAAAAGCTGTTTTTTTTCTTTTCTCACAAAAAGATAAGTTGGATGAAGATGAAAAAAAAATTAGTTTTTTATAGCTCACTCTCTCACAACTATGTATGAAGTTGTTGGTAAAACTGTTTTACCAAATAAATACTCAACTTCATCTAACAAATTATTTATGAAGCTAAATAGCCTCATTAATGAAGTTGTACTATGCTAAACAGGCTCATACAGTATGTCAGAGAGCCCGAGAGGCCTCGATGCTCACCAAATCACCATCTTCTATGCAGAAATGGCGCCGGGAAGGGTGCTTCTTTCAACGAGGACTTCTGCCGACAAGGCGTACAGAGACCTCATGCAGCTGGTCGGTAAGGGCAGCATTATTGTGGTCCAGCACCTAGCTTAGCTAATAAAGCACACTCCTCTTGTCGCTCCTCCCATCACTCTACAGATCCATGGCCGACGAGGAACACCAGCAGCACAGCAGCCACCACCACGCCGGGCACCATTTCCTGGTGGTGGCCTACGGCATCCAGAGCCACGTGAACCCAGCGATCGCCCTGGCTCACCGTCTCGCGCGTCTCAGCGACGACATCGATGGCTGCCCCATCCTTGCCACGCTCTCCGTCCATGTCGCCGCCCACCGCCGCATGTTCCCCTCATCACTGGTCGACGCGGACCAATGCGCCGCCGGCGAGGAGGAGGAGGAGGCCTGCGGCGACGGCGTCATCTCGTACGTCCCCCACTCGGACGGCTTCGACGACGGCTCCCCGCCCAGAACCCCCGAGGACTGGGCCCGCAGGCGCCGCGTGAGCACCCAGAGCCTCTCCGCCTTGCTCGCGCGCTTCGCCGCCGGCGGGAGGCCCGTCACGTGCGTCGTGTGCACGTTGATGGTGCCCGCGGCGATCGACGCCGCGACGCGCCACGGCGTGCCCTTCGCCGTGTACTGGATCCAGCCGGCCACCGTCCTCGCCGCCGAGTACCACTACTTCCACGGCTACAGCGAGCTCGTCGCCGCCCACGCCGCCGACCCCGCCTACGAGGTGAGCATGCCCGGGCTATGCCGCCGCCGTCCTCTCCGGATACGGGACCTCCCGTCCTACCTGGTCGACACGACCGGCAACCCGCTGGCCAAGTCCGCCGTCGAGTTGTTCCGGGAGCTGTTCGAGAGCATGGACCGGTGGCGACCAAAGGTCCTCGTGAACACGTTCGACGAGCTGGAGGCGACCGTGCTCTCCGAGATGAAGCAGCATCTAGACGTGCTCGCCGTCGGCCCCATGCTCGCCGGCGGCGCCGGTGGCTCCGGCTCATCAAACGAGGAGCGGATCCACCTCTACAAGCACGACGACGCCGACAAGAAGAGGTACATGGAGTGGCTCAGAGCTCAGCCGGAGAAGTCAGTGGTGTACGTGTCGTTCGGGACCATCGCGAGCTACACCAAGCGGCAGATGGAGGAGATGATCCAAGGGCTGCTGCAGTGTGGCCGGCCATACTTGCTCGCCGTGCGTAGAGACGGGCTCGACGACGGTGCTCGCCACGTCCTGGAGAACGCCGGCGGCGGCGGCCATGGGATGGTCGTGGACTGGTGCGACCAGCCGGAGGTGCTGGCGCACCCGGCGGTGGGGTGCTTCGTGTCGCACTGCGGGTGGAACTCGACGGTGGAGGCCATGGCGGCCGGCGTGCCACTCGTCGGCGTGCCCAGCATGTTCGACCAGCCAACGAACGCGTACTTGGTGGAGGAGGAGTGGCAGATCGGCATCAGAGGAGAGCGTAACAGTGAGGGCGTGTTAGCTGGGATGGAGCTGGCAAGATGCGTTGAGTCAGTCATGGGTGAAGGTGCGAAAGCAATGGCGATAAGGGAGAGAGTAAAGGCTTTGAAAGAGATGGTGCAGCAGGCAGCAGATGCAGGTGGGCCGGCACAGAGAAATCTTCAGGACTTTGTAAACTCTGTCCAGCACGCTTGTGGCAGTGTTAACAGGTGAGTGATAACCGATCACTTTCATCCTGTCGAAATCGCTGGAGTCAGTTGTGGAAAAAAAGGTGTACCTGGTATTACGTACCTGGATGTAATTTTATTTTATAATGGAATAAAGGTTCCAGCTTCTACGGGCTCGACTAAAAGGGTGCTGTTTAATACATCATGAGCACATAGGTTCTATCTCCAACAGAGTTCAGGAAAGATTAATATAACAAAATGGGTACTGGGGTTGGGTAGCCCCATTAGCACTATATTATTGGTGTTGTAATAGAGAACTACTCTAACACGGTACTAGCAACTTCAACAGATCAGGTACAATTGTATTCCAAATTGCAGGATTTAGCCATTATGTAAACTAGAAAGCCTATCAAAAAACAAGACATCTACAAGAACCATGCTATTTCTCATTTGCTATATTGAAAGTTACCACCTCACGTAACTACCAGCCAAACCCACCTAATCATAGAGCCTCACACCTGTTCCTCGTATGGGAAGGATTCGCATGCCCGCCGATGTGCGAGTCTGTACTGATGTGGTGAGCAATTTGGGCGGATGGCAAGCGAAGCCGGCTGGCTCTCTTTTGCCACCGAAATTTTAGGAATAGCCAGTTTGCTATTTTACAAAACAAGATAGTAAAATTCTTGGAGCTTAATTTTTGCAGTAAGATGCTAAAAACAGCCTACACAATAAGGATAGCACATCTGTTGAAGTTGCCCTAAGTCAAACTATCTTATTTGCGCTCAGCTAGTTAGGTTCTTTGTGATAGAACATAGGCCTAGATATCGAGCTAGCTTGACTCGTTACAGCTCGGCTCGTTATGGCTCGCCTCGTTAACATTCTGGCTCGACTCGGCTCGTTATACAAACGAGCTAGAAGAGCAGCTTGGCTCGGCTCGCTAAGCTCGTTTGGCTCGCGAGCCAAACATAAAGTACTTATAAATTTAATATAGGAGAGTATAATCCATGAATCCATCTATCAATCCATCCATCGATTGATCCGCAATTCATCGAAGTTTAAAGGCAGCCCACCAAGACTATGACCATGAGTGCACAAGTCATACTCATACAGTTTAGACATCATCCATGCAAAATTAAAAAACAAAGCAAAATAAATAAGCAATTTTAGTTTATTGGCTTGTGAATTGACTGGCTCATTCGAGCTAACGAGCAGCTCACGAGCCAGTTCGAGCTGGCTCGTTATAAATCAAGCTAACTCGTTATAAAACGAGCTGGCTCATTATAAAACGAGTTGAGCTCGAGCGGAGCCATTAACGAGCGAGTCGAGTGAGCTAGCGAGTTTTAAGTTTTTCATCCAGGCTTAATAGAACATGTTCACCCACATTTAAGTCCTCGACTTGACGGCATATTTTTTTTAGATTTATTTCAGGATTTAACGATGCTATTCTTTTAGTGGAAGGTGACGTGGCATATGGTGATTTTGTCAATATTAAGATCTACTAGCCATGTATTTTAGAGACGCTCATAAGGATAGGGTCCATATGTGCATGCATTCATAGAGGTACGTGGATGCGCATGCATGTATATTTGTGTGTCATACCCTCATTTACAAACAAAAATTAAAAATATTTTGAAAGTGTCAAGTTTGACCAAACTTATATAAATAAATAACCGTAAATATTTGTTATATCAAATAATGTCATTAGCTGTAACATGAAATACATTTTCATAACATGACTAATGACAATGATAATGATAAATATATGCCGATATTTATTCCTGTAAATTTTGTTAAATGTGAAGTTGTTTGACTAAGAACACACCTAGAGTACATATTGGTTTTGGGACGGAGGTAGTATTTAGTAGGAGTAATAATACCTTTATTTGTGTTGTATATCATCTTATGGAATATGTATATATATGTAGCAACTGCAAGGACACATAATAGCGAGAAAAGTACTTGATAGGAGTAACAAGGAAATCATTTAATTGATATGGTTTCCGGTACACAACATGCACCACGAACATGCATGCATATCTGCGCACACTTGTGTCGGGTGTTCGTGTGCCAGGCCAGCATACTCTCAATTCTGGCGTGCTGATTTTAAGCCTTGTAGGCATGCGAGAGGGCCAGTGACGTTTTTTTTTTGAGAATTACACTCATTCTTATGAACACACGTACGCAAAGTCGTAAACCTTACCCTGTGAGCACCTCACCCCTATGAACAGACGTACCCAAACCCTAGAATTGAGCCAGCTGATCTTGAGATTCACGAAGTTACCACAGTCGTCTCGCTGTCGACGGGGATGTCGCCTACCACTGAAAGCATAGCGCCGATAAATCCTAAAATAAATCTAGAAAAATACAAACACCCGTGCCAAGTCGAGAACTTGAACCCCGATGGGCAGGTTCCACCATAAAGAAACCGACCAACTAATCTATCATCAGTTCGCAGAGGGCCAGTGACGTTAGGTTTGAGTATTGGTTCCAAGGGAACGGAGATGGTGATGTTCTTAGAGAATAATATCAAAACGTTGCCACTTGAATGAAAGCGAATTTGTTAGGGAAGCGGAAGGACATAGGTTTTTGGGGATGGTGCTGGGGCAGGTGTCCGTGCGGGAGTCGGTGCAGGTGTTGGGACTGGAGTAGGAGCATGAGCCGGTGCAGGCGTCGGAGGCTGGTGACTGGGCTCGCACCGCACACGAGCCACCGTCAACATAAATAGGAACAGGAGCGTAGGGGAGAAGCGATGGACTTCTTGGATGCCATCGCTGATAGCTGCGGATGAATGGATATTATATTTGTGTTTTTGTGTGCTCTCAACCCTGTGTTTGTGGCTTCCAAGCATCACTACTACACAAATCTTTTTGATGGCGGTTAAAATAGATTAACAGTGGCGATTTCTTAACTGCTACCAAGCAAAGGTCAGGGTTAATCACGATTAGCCATAGCGGTTGGTTTAACTGCCATGGTTAATCAATTAAAAAACAAAAAAAGAAAAATCCGTCGACGAGCCTACTGAGCCCATCTAGCCACCGCTAGCGCCTGCATCCTCGCCATACCTGCACACCGCCGCTGCAGGGCCGTCGACGCCTGTTGACACTTTTAACATCGCTGCATAGAAATAGAGATAAGACATATCCCCATAACGGCGCCAAAAATACTTGGTATTAAATTAACTTGTCATTAGCAACTAGCCACTTATTTATCACTAGTATTCCTAAGCATGAATTAAGTTGTCATCCCTAATTATAATGCTAAGGAATAAATATAGTTTTACATGTATTATTCAATATGACCAGGCAGAAATATAAATATAAACTAAAATAGATTCTGCAAGCGGACAGATAATTATACCATTGTAGCATTTTACCTAGGGAGTTCTACCAGGTTGTCGATTTATATTTACACCACTGGGAAAACTTGTTATAAACTCTAATCTATTATATTAATAAGGAATTATATACAATAAATAAGTGATATTACCAATATCATCTACTCTACTCATAACAGGCAGAGGTCACAAGATAAATATAGATAATACGGGTGATAGCATAATCAAGTATCATAATTATATTGATAATCATCAGAGCACTTCCTGTCATAATCATAGTTAGTCAATGGATAAACTAAGAAGATAACTGTCTAAGGTAATTCTATAACTACGCAATGAATAACTCTAATTAGTGTAACTACATCTAGTAATCATCGTTAAGCTAATCCTACATCATGATCATATGTAAAGGGGCATCAACTAGGAAGGATGTGAAACAGAGTCATTATCCAACTTCGCGACCGTGCCCTGCTGTCCTCATACAGAGGGTGGATTACAGAGGAACCAACATAGCTGTCACCTACGCGGACTACCACACGTCCCGGCATGTCAGGGTGCACTCGCAGACAAACAAGATATCTAGACACCACGTCTATATATTGTCCATCATCTACCCATTGTACACTTGGATAAACGCTATAAGAGCAATTATCGAACCAACTAAACTAGACATATAATCAAAGTAGACAATGACTATTGCAATTAAGAACATATGAACTATTAAGAATAATGTCTCCCTGATCAGAATAATGAATACAATAAGAAAGAAAGAACTAGAACTATACCGAACTCCTGTGCTCCAGACAGACGCCGGAGGTTCCAGATCCCGATGAAGAACTAGATCTCCTCTACTTCTAATCTAACTAACTAGAACTATGAACTAGAAGGCTCTTGATGAACTAGAAGGCTTCTTGATGCTTGATGGCTTGAGGCCTTGATGAATAATGAATTGGCTCTCTCCAGAGGGGTCTGTCCCATATATTTATAGTCCGGTGGGATGAACATGCGCCGCAGGATCAAACCGACTTAACCAAGGGCCGAGATGCATCAGGAGAGGCGGTGGAGGAAGCTTCCAGGGGGCACCAAACCCTAAAGGGGGGCGCCGCCCGGCGCCATGGTGGGGCCGGCCGGCCCCACCTAGCGGCCTCCTGGCCCTCGGTTGCTTCGGGTGTCTTCTAGATCCTTCCCATGTCCCGATGTTAATCTTTCCTATGGCGGATAAGTTTCGTGATTAATATGCACTCTAATCCCTCTTTTAAGCTTTTTCTGGAAAAGTCCCTGGAAAATATAGAATATGCAAAACTCGTGGAAATTGTCAGTTAAAACCCTAGACTAGTGTGTATTCATGTATCCTCTTGTGTCTAAAGTTCTAATAAATATTGACCTTATCCACTGTCAACAACTCCAGTCAAGCTTACCTTTTATCAGTCCCTTGGCAAACAAACTAAGCCTAATTTTTTTATTACATTTGGATCAGGAGTTGCTACAATGTTGTTATACTTTTCAAGTACACATGCTTTCAAACAAAGATCTTCTTCCAGACTAAACAGTATACGTTCCAACCTTTGAACTTACCTATTTTACCTTTAATTATAGGGCTTCACAGCTCTTGCATAAGTCTTGAGCAATCGAAAGATAGAATAATCAGATCAAGCGCTATGTCTCGAATTCTTCGCAGTGCTAATATTCCGGAGTTTTTCATAGATTTTTAAAATAAAACTCAGAGCTTAATTGTATGACACCCTCAAGTCTCTCAATGTATATGGTATTTATGGTTCTCTCTTAAGGCATTAATGATGTTATGCCTCCTATAGCTAAGGGTATATATTGTAGAGCTTATAGGATTAGTAATAATAAGGGTAGGCATACTTGCAATGTATATATTTTAAAGTCAACTAATGGATCCACAGAGAATCGAGGCATATAATCAAACCAAGATATGCATGTGTATGGAATATGGTGGATAGGTGTATGTATAGTATTTGTGGCTAATTCTAATTCTACTTTTGCTCTTTGAAAATAACTCTCTTGAAACTTTTCTTAGGAAAAACATAGGCTATCTTTATTATTTTAAATTAGGGAGGCGGACATCTAGCACCCATCGTTTTAATTGCTGGGACATTTGTCCATCTTACCCCTTCCTTTTTTTTCCTTTTTTTAATTGCTTTTGCATAGCCACATGCATCCCTTGAATATAATAAACAATTAGAGAGATACAGTAAGGACTTAGAGCATTAAAGACAGGGGTTATCCTATGGGGTGTATATTTTTGGTGTTTTCTCCCAAAGTAGGAGAAAAAATATTTTTGTGATGAATATGGATGGAAAATATGTGGATGATCGCGATTACTCCCAGGGTAGGAATAATGCATGTGTGGAATGGAGTGTGCAAGTGCTCTTGGCTTTAAAGCATGACAAGACTCTCATAAGGCATACAACATAGGTTGACTGAACTCAATGCAAAGTAAGTAGCTTAAATGTGAAAAGGTTTCCTATTTTCTAAAAATATTATATCTGGCTTTGGTAGGAATTCATACTTTGTCATACAAGATGTCATCATGTAGATTTTAAATTTTTTTTCTCAAAGTAAACCTCCAGAACTTAGTAATGCTAAGAATAAGATAAATAATAGCTCAACCTTCATGAATCATATCGATCAACTACCTAGACTCAGCGCAAACTTATGCCTCCACAATTCAGGTTCAGAGTAAATTCTCAAAACAACAATGTTTAAAACTCAGGAAGATTTAAATTTGGCAACTAGGTACTTAACAAGAATGACAACAGAGCAACTATTCATCATCTCCAAGATAAATTTTAATGTTTATCAAGTTTTTAATTAGCTCTAGCCTAGACTGTCTTTTTTAAATATACTCTAATATATATATAAATAAATATTTATTTGATTTAACTAATTATATATCTTTTTATCGTTTTGAATTAATGAACTAACAAAAGACTCTATGACTTCGTGAACCTTCATGTGCCCACGTATTTTTGGTATTTTATAACTATATAAAGTAAACTCGATAATCGCCTAGGTGTAGTCACCTGATAACTAGGGGATGCTCCTCCCCCAAGCTGGATGTTTGTAATACTTAGTGTAGATGTCCTTCGAGCGAGCTAGCCAGTAGCAGACCTGGTGGTTGCCACCGATAGACTCTCTCCTCGTCATAATATTGTTTCGCATAAATACACTCCAAAAAGAGAAACCAAAACTCGAGGCTCGAATTTTTAATAACGGGTTAGCGATCACCAAAGACTAATTGATTATCTTCATGAGCAAATTTTTACATTGCCAGATTTTAGCAGGATTTCATATTTCTCTTCTTTTTGAATTTTCTATTTATGATGCAGGGAATTAAATATGAATGCTATTTTTTTATTTTTAATATATATATTTTAATGTGCAAATATAATTATGCTACTATATATATAAATTAAAGTAAACTTACTAGTGAACTTGAGTAGATAACTACCATTCTAACCTTATGGCTAGGGTACGGAATTTAAAGTCTATCGACAGGACTTAGATAAAGGAGAATACTTACTTGGTGGGTTCATTGTCTGAGGTCACCTCAGTCAATTCTCCGTCTTGTGGTGGTGCAGCACGTGCTTCTTCTTTCTCCTTCCATTTCATTTCTGTTTCTTCTGCTTCTCTCTTCTCTAGCTCCAGCTCTTCAGCTTTGTTTTCCTTCTCCCACTTTTCTAGTTGTGCTAGTATCTCTTCCTTTTCTGTCTTGGTGATCTGGTCCATTTTTTCAGCTTCCGCTTCCCACTCACTTCAGCGTGGTGCTTGTATGTTCTCTTCTTGCTCCTTGTAGCAGTCCTCATACTTCACGATCTTGCCAGAAAATTCTTCCCATCCACAGTGAGGCTGGACAGCCAGACGGCGGCCTTGGCGTCTTCTCCTGCCGCGTTGTTTCCTGATCTGTTCCTGGTTAACAAGTGTTCTAAATTGACAGCGTACCTTTCTAGTGGGCAAGTTGATGTGGATCTGTCCAGACCCGATGTAGATGTTCGCGTTGGCTGTATAAAGAAATGGTCTTCCCAGAAGGATCGGGGATTCATCGTCTCCCTGCATATCAAAAACTAGAAAATCTACAGGTATATATTGCCCTTGAATTCTTACCATGACATCCTTGACCACTCTTTCGGGGAACCTTAGTGATTGATCCGCCATTTGCAACTGAATATATGTTGGGTATAAAGGTAAATTATCAAATAAATCATCATATACCTGTTTTGATATTACGTTGCAGCCTGATCCGGTGTCGCAGATGGTGTTGGCGAAAGTGGTGTCTTTGATTGTGCATTCAATGATCGGTATACCTGGATCACCTCTCTTTATTGGAAATGGCTTGGGTAGCATATGATCATTTTCTGTATTGAGAGCAGTAATTAGTTGAGTAGTTTCTTCCGATGCATGCTTGATCTCCCTCCATCTTCTATTGCTTCTATTGTTTCTTTTCTTCGGCACTGATTGCTGTAGTTACTCTTCTTGTTGATGGAATTGTTTCGGGGCTGCAGGAGCTTTCAGAACACGGTTCTTGAACGTGAATCTTTCTTTCTTGTCCTTAATGGATAGAACGATCTTGGCGTACTCCGCATAGATGATGGCTTTCGTTGTGCACAAGAATGGTCTACCCAGAATTATGGGTGTCTTCTCATCTACTCCTGTCTCCATGACCACGAAATCAACTGGGACGTATGATTGTCCTACTCTAATGACAACTTCTTCTAGTACTCCCTCAGGGTAGCAAATGGACTGATCTACAAGCTGCAAATGCATGTTTGTATACAACAGGGGATCATTTAATATTTTCTCATAGATTATCTTGGGCATAATGTTAACACTAGCGCCGAAATCACAGATAGCCTCTGGAAAGTTGTGACATCCTATAGCAATAGGAATGACAAGCCTTTCAGGGTCTCCCATCTTCTCAGGTAGAGAGTGGTCAATCCACTGTACATCTGCAGGCTCAATATGATATTGGGTTGTATTGTGAATATCAACAAGATTAGCAGTCTCTAAATCTTCCGGTTGGCCTGGAATCTTACCTTTCTCGAATGGAGGAACAGCAGCAGCTAACTGAGCTAATTGTGATTCTAACATTTTATTAAAACTGTGCTGATTCTTTATAGTAGAAGCAAAGGTGTCCATTCTAGTATTTATGTTTTCTAGTGCTTTATCATTTGAGGCTATTCTTCTAGTTATTTGATCTAACAATTTAGATTGATTAGCAACTAAATCTCTTAAAGGTAGAAGATTATAATTATTAAAGTTATTATTACCTTGGTTGTTACCTTGGTAATTACCTTGTCGAAGTTGCTGATTCCATTCTTGGTTTTGTTGAGGATGATAGTAGGTGTTGTTGTTGATGAAGTTCACATCCTCTTGCAGTGTAGGACAGTTGATAGCTGAATGCCCATAGTCTCCACATTCTTCACATGTCATATGGGAATCATTTATGTGCATGACTTCCTTCTTCTCTATATCGAGCTTCTTCATAATGAGGTCTAGCTTAGCAGTGACCATGTCAGTTTTCTTGAGATGATGGATTCCTCCTCCTTTCTTGTGGGGCTGAGTACGTTCTTCATTACAGGTTGAATTTGAGGCCATCTTCTCAACAAGTGCTTTAGCATCTGAGAGCTTAAGTGACAGAAAAGCTCCTCCAGCTGCAGCATCAATAGACTCACGGGTGCTAGAGACAAGCCCGTGATAGAAAGTTTGCATTAATAGCCACTCCTCTATCCCATGATGAGGACAGTCTTCTATGTAGTTCTGGAATCTTTCCCATGCCTCAGTGAATGATTCGTCATGTTGCTGTTGGAAACTTGCAATTTTCCCATGCAGAGCGTTCGTCTTGGCGGTAGGAAAGAATTTTGCTAGGAAAACGGTTGAGCACAGGTCCTATGTAGTGTTCTTGTCTTTGTTGATGTAGAACTATTGCTTAGCTTTCTCCAATAATGAGAACGGAAAAAGACGGAGTAAAATAGCATCTCTTGGTACTCCTCTTATCGTGAAGGTGCTGCAGATTTCTAGAAAGTGTTGTAGGTGTGCACTTGCATCTTCATGAGCTTTTCCACAGAATTGGCTGGCTTGAACCATGGTGTTGAGAGCGGGCTTGAGCTCAAATCCATTCTCCCGGTGTTGATTGCTGGTCCATCCGGATGTTTGTTTGTTGTTGGGGCAGAACTCTCACGCAGTGTCTTCTTAGCCATGTCTTCAAACACAGGAGCTAGGTTTTCTCCTAATTGCTCTTCTATTTATTCTTCTACTTGTTCTTCAAATTCTTCTTCCAAGTTGTTGGAGCCGGCTCCTCCGAAGAGCTAGCTTGAGCAAAGAATGGGTGTTCTTGATGGTGACTCGAATTTGTCCCTTGCTTCTACAAACTTCTTCTTTCTAAGAAGTTTCTCTGGATCGTCAGTGAAGTTCTTTGGAAGAGAAAAACCATTCATTCATCACCCTACATAAGATAAGCAAATGATAAAAAAGAAGGGTGTACCTATTTGAGTTAGAGATCGATTGGTAATATGACTTTATCCATTTTGTATATATGTTATCAATATTTTCTAGGTTTATTGTGCCTTCCCCGGCAACGGCGCCAAAAAATACTTGTTGACACTTTTAACGCCGCTACTTAGAAATAGAGATAAGACCTATCCCCAGTAACGGCGCCAAAAATGCTTGGTATTAAATTAACTTGTCATTAGCAACTAGCCACTTATTTGTCACTAGTATTCCTAAGCATGAATTAAGTTGTCATCCCTAATTATAATGCTAAGGAATAAATATAGTTTTACATGTATTATTCAATATGACCAGGCAGAAATATAAATATAAACTAAAATAGATTCTCGCAAGTTTTACGATAATTATACCATTGTAGCATTTTACCTAGAGAGTTCTATCGGGTTGTCGATTTATATTTATACCACCGGAAAAGCTTGTTATAAACTCTAATCTATTATATTGATAAGGAATTATATACAATGAATAAGTGATATTACCAATGTCATCTACTCTACTCATAACAGGCAGAGGTCACAAGATAAATATAGATAAATACGGGTGATAGCATAATCAAGTATCATAATTATATTGATAATCATCAGAGCACTTCCTAGTCATAATCATAGTTAGCCAATGGATAAACTAAGGAGATAACTGTCTAAGGTAATTCTATAACTACGTCAATAAATAACTCTAATTAGTGCAACTACATCTAGTAATCATCGTTAAGCTAACCCTACATCATGATCACATATAAAGGGGCATCAACTAGGGAGGATGTGAAACAGAGTCATTATCCAACTTCACGACCGTGCCCTGCTGTCCTACATACGGAGGGTGGACTACAGAGGAACCAACATAGCTGTCACCTACGTGGACTACCACACGTCCCGGCATGTCAGGGTGCACTCACAGATAAACAAGATATCTAGACACCACGTCTACATATTGTCCATCATCTACCCATTGTATACTTGGATAAACGCTATACGAGTAATTACATGAATTCAATAAGATCGAACCAACTAAACTAGACATATAATCAAAGTAGACAATGACTATTGCAATTAAGAACATATGAACTATTAAGAATAATGTCTCCCTAATCAGAATAATGAATACAATAAGAAAGAAAGAACTAGAACTATATCGAACTCCTGTGCTTCAGACAGACGCCGGGGGCTTTAGATCCCGATGAAGAACTAGATCTCCTCTACTTCTAATCTAACTAACTAGAACTATGAACTAGAAGGCTCTTAATGAACTAGAAGGCTTCTTGATGCTTGATGGCTTGAGGCCTTGATGAATAATGAATTGGCTCTCTCCAGGGGGGTCTGCCCATATATTTATAGTCCGGTGGGATGAACGTGCGCCGCAGGATCAAACCGACTTAACCAAGGGCCGAGATGCATCAGGAGAGGCGGTGGAGGAAGCTTCTAGAAGGGGGGCACCAAACCCTAAAGAGGGGCGCCGCCAGCGCCATGGTGGGGCCGGCCCCCCACCGGGCGGCCTTCGGCCTCCGGTTGCTTCGGTGTCTTCTTGATCCTTCCCATGTCCCGATGTTAATCTTTCCCGTGGCGGATAAGTTTCGTGATTAATATGCACTCTAATCCCTCTTTTAAGCTTTTTCTGGAGAAGTCCCTGAAAAATATAGAATATGCAAAACTCGTGAAAATTGTCAGTTAAAACCCTAGACTAGTGTGTATTCATGTATCCTCTTGTGTCTAAAGTTCTAATAAATATTGACCTTATCCACCGTCAACAACGCCGGAGTGTGACCCCCCCGCCATCGGGATCCGGCCGCTCGAAACCGAATCGGGCCGCCTGCCACTTGGATCTGCCGCCGAGGTGACCGGATCTGGCCGGGGAAAGGGGCGAGCACCGCCGCCGCCGAATTGTGCCCCACCTCCATGGCCCGTGCCTCGGCCCACGTTGAGCACCGCCACAGCGCTCCGCGCCTCCGCCCGTGGGGCCAGGGCCTGCACCGTCGAGTGGGGAAGGGGGAGTGGAGGGAGGGGAGAGCGCCAGGGCGCCGTTGGTTTGTGGGAGAGAGGGAGTGCGCATGAAGGGAGAGGAAGGGGAGCTTGCGCGTGGGCTAGGGTTAGGTTTTGTTTATATATTCGAGATAGGTAGTGGGCTGCAGGCTGTTAATGGCCTGGGCCTGATTTTTGGTGGCGGGGGACTTACACACGACCACCACGGTTAATAAAAGGGCTTCGTCTTGCAAAATCATTTCTATACTAGTGTGTATCACCACCACTACCTACACCTAGTATTTATTGGCCATGCATTGCCATCCATGGGCAAAAGTGAAAGTAGTTTTGCCTTTTGCGTATGTACGAAAGTAGCCCTCCCCCTATTGTTAGAGTAGGCAGCGGATCCGGCCTAGCTTGCTATACCTATGAGCCGGTGCCCCTCAGGCCCAAGTCCGATGGAGCCCACAACATACCTAGGCTTTGAGCCTAATAACTCAACCCAAAAGATTAGCCTCGTGGATGAGGACTGCCCTCGTCTTATATGTTACGCTCCCCTACCATCAATTATCGATGTGGGACTAAACTTAACAATCACTAGTACACAGAGCATTTCCACAGGCGGTTTCAGACGCCTCTTCACAAAGGTTAAGGGGTACCGCCTGTGGGAGAGGCGATGGAAATGGAGCATTTCCATCGGCGTCCCGTTGTCAACCGCCAAGTGAAATCTATTTTCACAGGCGGTTGACATAACCAACCGCCTTTGTGAAAATAGTATTTCCACTGGCGGTTAACCGCCCGGTGGAACCGCCCGATGGAAATACTATTTGCACAAAGCGGTTTGAATTTGTAAATGTGAAACGCCCTCCTTCCCTCCCCCTCTCCCTCTCCCTCTCCCTTTGTCTCTCCATATATCTTATGTCAATGATCTTTACATGCAATGATAGGAATACAAAAGGCTATTAAATTATGCTACAAAGGACCAATATAATTATATACATATACACACCATTAACAATTTAATTTAATTACAACATTTATATATACATCAATATTCATCACAGTTGTTTTGTGGCCACGACAATAAAGTTTTTCATCGCAAATGATATGATGATTCTAATAATCATCTCGACTTAGTTTGAGAGCGCTAATCTCTCTTAGCGCTCGAACTCGCCTCGCTAAGACGCTATCCGGTTCGTGGTATTTCCCTCGCTTGGAATGATTTCCTTCATGATGAAGGAGCACAGATCCTCGACTAGTTCATATAGATTTTTTTTTTTTACGTGAGGTGTTTGGGCTTCGATGATTCTCGCAACCGCCGGAAAGGAAGTTTGTAGACATCATATGTTTGCACTTGGTAATGACATAAATATAGCGTGACTATTAGTTATACCTTATAAGGGTTTTTTTGCGGTACCGTCCGTTTAGTCTCATGAACTCGCACACGTAGAATCCACGATTAATGGAGAGCCAGGTGGTTGCTTGTGGCACTACATAGAGGAGAAGTTGTTATTGACTTGCAACATCGTCTTAACTACGCATCGTACATACATGATCTGACTTCATATCTTACTTACCGGCCGGTTATGAAATATTCTTAGTTCCTCGCCCTTTACGGATAAGTCGAACTTCCCACCCTTGAACTTGTACCACACATAAACCCTATGGTCTCAAATAGAATTAGTTAGTTTTTCATAACTTTCAGCTATAAAAGTATGTATACAAGTATGTTAGCTTACCGTTCCAAGATGGTCGTGACCGTTGCATAGCTTTTCAGTGTCTATAATCTGCAGAGTCAAAGACCAAAGATCTTTCCGTCCCTAAGATAGATATAGAAGCATATCCAAAGGGTCGCCGCAAGAATGGACCAGAATTGTCATGTGTTTCTATTCATATTGTTAACGTGATTTTTATATATACACTCAGACTTACCCGAAGTTGTATGGTGCAATTACCACTTCCCTGTTTTGGAACTGAAGAAATGCATTTCCTATGTACGCGGCGTAGATAGCCTCGTGTCTCTTCTCCAAGTCTTCTTTCTTCTTTGCGACTTCTTTTTGTTAATCCTTGTAATTGATCGTTGTCATGACCAATCCGGAAGGTGTGCTCGTTCTCACGCATTTTTTTGGGCTAAGGTACCCGCCGTTTGCTTTCATGTTTGTTTGGTCCAGGGGCCGTAAGTGGTCTCGTCCTTATCATATTCCATTCTGCATGGCACAAGTGCATGTCATCAAAGGGATATCTTAGTAATACAACTCAATAATACTAAAGGATGAACATGTTAGGGGCGAGTGAGACTTACAATGCAAATAATGTTATGAGTTTGAACATCGAGCCGCTTGAGGTTCATCATCAACCAAATGTCTTCGTAGGTTACAAAAAGCGGTATCTCGTTCACTTATGAAAGCGTAGGGTGGTATGCTTACTTGGATCGTGTCGATGCCGATAGAAGCAGCTCTCATATACCGGTCATGTAGTCTTTTTATACCACCGGTAGTTTCTTCCGATTTTTCCCAACTAAGGTGAGGCCTGCCCGGTATGTATCTGTCGGGGGACGTTTTCATAATCCTCCCATGTGGGCTTCCCGATCGGTAAGACATTGATCTCTAGGCCTTTTGATGACCTCTCCCTTTCGCCTAAGTCAACGATCTTTAACTTGCGGCTTTGTGCAATCCCCGATAAAAACCCAGCGGTTCCAAAGCCCGGTTTTCCTCTTTGGCTCGAAAGGGGAGATCAATTTGGGAACCGAAAATTTCTTCTTTGGTGGTTCTTGGATCTTTTTTGGGGGCGGCGGTGGTGTCCAAGGTGATTGTTCGAGGTCATGAGGTGGTGGGGAAGCACGAGCCGGATCATTGAATGGTGGGGTTTCAATAGGATTGGCTTATGGTGGTGGAGATCCTATAGGTTTAGGTGATGACCGTGGGGTTTCAACAGGGATTGGCTAACGGTGATTGTATATTAGGTGGAGGAGATTGGGGACATGGTGATATCGGGGTTGGGTCCGAACAACTTCCACATGTTGTGACTCTTGAGTTTCGCAACACTTCGGTGGTTGGTGGTTGCTTTGTGGTTGTGGTGGCTGCGTCAACTCCACATCTCGTCGAGGCCATAGGATGAAAGTGTTAATGGCCCGTCCGAGTGTCTCAACATTGTCGGGGCCTAGAATTTCAAGCACATCTTCCTCATAGCCGGGGACGACCGTATGCACTTCTACCCCCGCAGTACTCTTCTGGTATGATGGTATGGTGGTAGTCACGTCCTGGGATTGCAAAGCCTGTGGCAACTTCCTTTGTACGAACATGCTTCATACCATATCGTATCAGCAATTTGCAGGGTGTCGGTGCTTCGATATCATCCACTGGGAAGCGGTCTTTGTTGCCCGTCTACTACTTGGAAAGCCGGTGATTGTGTGGACATGGCAGCAATCATCTCCCCGAGGACCGGCCGCTTGCTTTGTGGGGGGACGATCTGCATCTGCGGACCTTGTGTGCTCATCTGTTGAGCAGACATTGCACTAGCTAGCTTCGTATTATTTGAGGATCGAGATTTGTTAGGAAATCGGACATCATGTTCTTGAATTGTTCCTTAGCCTGCTCCTCATAGAAATCTTTCATATGTTCCTTGTATCGAACTCTTTTCTTGTACATGCCCAACCACTCTTCACCAAATCCCTCTTTCCATCCCCTCTTCGATGATATTCCTCGTACATGACCAGGATGCTCAGGGTTGCCTAGACCTATAGTTAAGATGTCCCTCTCCCTTTGTGGCTTGAATCTTCCCTCTTTGACATCCACGGCCAATTCCACAATTTTCTCTACTGTCGGTGTCATTTCATTGGGACAGTTCAAACCCGTAGAAGTTTGTTTTGTTCCTCTAGCTTTCAGCCAATTCGCCGTCCTCTCACCAACTTCCTCTGAGAGGACAGGCTTGCCTTGTTTCTTGAGCTCTTCCTCCTCTGCCCGCCACTTCGGAATCTGCAGCTTGTAACCACCTGTGCCAAGGTGGTGGTGGTACTTGTTCTTCTTTGCTAGCTCAAGCGGCTTCGCTCTTTGCTTGGAAAGTTGGATCTTTCTTACGCTCCCCGAATCGCCCACCGACCAGGTGGTGATCTTATACTTACTAGTTGGATCCAAACCCTTCTTCAGATATTTGATACTCATTTCTGATCTATAGTTTTGGAATGACGTTGCAACCTGCTTGAAGAAATACTCTTTCACAATTTGATCAGTCCCCGTTGGGATGACAAACCTTTCACCGAACTTTCTCCATAACTCTTTTCGTGTATCTACGCTCACATCCGCCCACCTCTAGATTGTGATGTCAAGCTTATCCCTGACCAAGAAACCAATCGCATTTCTTATTTTGGCCGCCACCGCATCGACACTAATGGCTCTCCTTTTTTGGGCTTATGTCGGAATAACATAGGTCCGCTTTCGGCCACTTGTTCCTCCCTCTTTCACCTTGTTTTTTCGATCCGTGCGTTTCCTTTTCCTTGACTTTGAGGTGGTTGTCTCGGTTGTTTACGGGGGGCTTCTCCTTCGGCACTTCGCTTCCTCGGCCAGAATCTCCCGCAATTGAGACAAAACCTCCTGCACGATATATGCAACGCATCATGGAGCGGAGCCTATTTTTACGGGATCAATGAAAACATTTGTTTGTATGTAATAACTGTACCTCATCGATAGTTGGATCATAATCTGGGTCTACACTACGTTGACGTTGTCTATCTATGCTAGGGCATGGATCACTTTGGTTTCCGTCATCTTCTTCTTCTTCTAACATGTCACCATGGTAATCTTCTTCTTCTTCTTCTTGTGCCTGAGGATTTGTAGTTCTAAAAATGCAAGGCCAATAAGTATGTGAGTTCTTCCTTTCTATAAGTAATCGTTCCAGTAAACGTAATTGTGTCATACTAACCGTTGGTCCGGGGTGTATCAACCTTATTGGGCGACTCTCTGCGCGGTCATCTGCATGCTCTCCGGATTTTGGAGAAGTCATCTTCTCTTTAGTAATGCTAAGTCATTAAAAAATGATAAGTCATTAGTACACTAAGTCAATATTTCACATATGATAAAGGAAGTACTATTTCATTGCAAAGTACTTAGTCATTTACATATGCACTAGGAAATATTTCACATATGATAAAAAAGTACTTAGTCATTGGAAAGAAAGTACAAAGCACATACAATAATCATTGCTTTACTAGAATTGCTAATATCACACATATGATAAAGGAAATAATAGAAAGCAACAATATTTATTATATTTACATAAAATATTAGCACATGTAGTAGGTACAATTAATAAGCTAACAATAATAATAAGGTCATTAAAAAATATTAAATCATTTACAATATTTGAGAAGGAAAGAAAAATATCTCTAATAAAAAAATATAATAAAGTGCTAATAAGTAATGCTAAGTCATTTACAATATTTGATAAGTGCCAATAAGTAATGCTAAATCATTAAAAAATATTAAATCATTTACAATATTAGTACACTATTAATTTTAAATGCAAAATACTTAGTACACTATTACAATATTTAAGAAATTATTTACATATGATAAAGGAAGTACTATTTCATTGCAAAGTATTTTTAATAAATAAAAAAAAAAAAAAAGCCACCGCTGACCCATTGGAGGGCCCAAGCAGTGGCCCAACACGGCAACAGGCCCGGGAGGCCCAACACGGCTTTAGGGTTGGCGGCGGCCGTGGCGCACCGAGCCGCCACGCCGCCACGCCATGGCGCCGCCCGCCGCCGCCACGCCGCCCCGGCCCGCGGGCCGCCCCCGCGATGCCGCCATGCCCGCCCGCCTCGCCGCCCCGCCCGCCAAGGCCGCCCGCCCCGCGCTGCCAAGCCGCCAAGCGCTGCCCCCGCCCCCGCCCCAGCTGCCCCCGATGAGCACAAACACGAGAGATGGAGGTCCTCCTCGCCGTTGAGGAGATGGAGTTCCCCAACGAGCACAACAACAAGGCGGGTGCGGGCGGCGCGGCAGCTCACCGGCGGCTTGACGATGGCGGCCGGGGCGGAGACAACCAGGGGGCGGAGACGGCGGCACGGTCGCCGGAGGATCACCGGCGAGGAAAATCGGCAGCCGACGGCGTCTTCTTGCTTGGAATCGCGCCCACCGCATTGAAAAATTTGAAGTCCCGCGATTGGTATATATAGAATTGCATCTTCACGCGGTTGACAATGACAACCGCCCGGTGAAGATCATCTTCACAGGTTGTCAACCGCCTGTGAAGATGATTGTCAACCGGGCGGTTGACAATGTCAACCGCTTGAAAAATGGCTTCTTGGTTTATTTCTTTTAGGGTATAGAGAATTTCTTTTAGGATTAAATCTTTTAGGATATAGAGAATTTCTTTTAGTATTATTTCTTTTTTTTAGGATATAGAGAATTTCTTTTAGGATATAGAATATTTTTTTTTAGGATTATTTCTTTTAGGATTATTTCTTTTAGGATATAGAGAATTTCTTTTAGGATTATTTCTTTTAGGATATAGAGAATTTCTTTTAGGATTAAATCTTTTAGGATATAGAGAATTTCTTTTAGTATTATTTCTTTTAGGATATAGAGAATTTCTTTTAGGATTATTTCTTTTAGGATATAGAGAATTTCTTTTAGGATATAGAATATTTCTTTTAGGATATAGAGAATTTCTTTTAGGATTAAATCTTTTAGGATATAGAGAATTTCTTTTAGGATATAGAATTTTCTTTTTAGGATTACTTCTTTTTTAGGATATAGAGAATTTCTTTTAGGATTATTTCTTTTAGGATATAGAGAATTTCTTTTAGGATATAGAATATTTTTTTAGGATTATTTCTTTTAGGATATAGAGAATTTCTTTTAGGATTAAATCTTTTAGAATATAGAGAATTTCTTTTAGTATTATTTCTTTTAGGATATAGAGAATTTCTTTTAGGATTATTTCTTTTTTAGGATATAGAGAATTTCTTTTAGGATTATTTCTTTTAGGATATAGAGAATTTCTTTTAGGATATAGAATATTTTTTTTTAGGATTATTTCTTTTAGGATATAGAGAATTTCTTTTAGGATTAAATCTTTTAGGATATAGAGAATTTCTTTTAGGATATAGAATATTTCTTTTAGGATTATTTCTTTTAGGATATAGAGAATTTCTTTTAGGATTATTTCTTTTAGGATATAGAGAATTTCTTTTAGGATTAAATCTTTTAGGATATAGAGAATTTCTTTTAGTATTATTTCTTTTAGGATATTTCTTTTACAAAGTATAAAAAAAGGACTTAAAGAAGTAGAAACAAAAGGACTTAAATAAGTTGAAGAGCAATACCAAAGGATACCAATTTATGAGTACAAATTATAACCGATAAATTGTTACATAAGGCATTGACTAATACAAAATCTACCTAGCCAGCTACTATTCTTCCTTCTCCATCGTGGCGCACCCATGGTAATGAATTCTTGGAGATATTTCGCTCAACATTTCTAATCTTTACTTGATGATCATTGAAGAGAGACATGTGTCCGAAGTGGTTGAAGTCATCTAGGTCAATTACACCATCAACTCCTATAGCTTGCTGCTTTCCAGGAAGAACTATATGCTTTGTCTTGTCGCTACTTTTCTTCTCTTCTTTACAAAGGATCTGTTCGGCATAGAAGACCTGTGCAACACGGTTAGCAAGGATCCAAGGATCATCCTTGTAGCCTACTTTACTTAGATCAAGAACTCTCAAGCCATAGTTATCCACGGTGATATGGTTGTCATCAATCCATTGGCATCGAAACACAGGCGTCTTAAATGAATCATAGTCTAGTTCCCATATCTCCTCAATGAAGCCAAAGTATGTAGCAGTTTCATCTGAATCATCTATGGCCTCGCAACGAACACCACTGTTTTGCGCCATGCTCTTTTTGTCCCTAGAAGTAGTACAAAATGTGAAGCCACTAATGTCAAAGGTCTGCCATGATGTAACCTGGCGAGATGGTCCAAATTGCCAACCTCTTGATAGTTTGTTGCTCAATTGTGTCTCCATTTGGAATGTTACGCTCCATTAGCCATGTGGTGAATCGACGCTTATGTTCCTTCGATACCCAATCCTCTGTTTGCCCAGGGTTCTGATCGCTTAGCTCTTGTATGTGTTGTTTGATCAGAGGATCCATTATTGAGAGCTGATGTAGGATGCTATGATGCGCCTCGAGGACAATATTGTAGTCCGACGGGATGAATGATTTCCGACCCATCCTCCCACACCCATATAGTCTACCCTCATGTCGAGACGGAGGCAAACCTATTGCAATTTGGTCTTTTAGGCAAGTGTTGCAGAATGGACCTCCGGACTCAATGGCTTCTTCGGTAGTGTATCCCTCTATCATAGATGCCTCAGGACGAGCACGAGTGGCCACGTACCCATTAAGAATTGACATGAAATGCTCATATGTCCACATCTCATGCAAATACATAGGACCCAATGCCTGTATTTGTGGCACCAAATGCACGACAAGGTGTACCATTATATCGAAGAAAGAAGGCGGGAAACACATCTCAAGTTGTGACAATGTCTCCACTTTGCGAATTCTGAAGAGACTCCAACCGCTCTTGATCAATTACCTTTTGTGATATCTCATTAAAAAAGAAGCACAACCGTGTGATTGCCATCTTTAAGAACACCGGACTTATAGCCCTGATGACAATAGGGAGGAAAGTTGTCAGCATCACATGACAATCATGTGAGTTGTAGTTGGTGAGTGTAAGGTCCTTCATTGACACAATGCTCTTAATGTTGGAGCGTAATCCAAATGGAACTTTCAATTTCTTCAACCACACGCACATGGCATGTTTCTCATCTGTGCTCAAGTTGTAGCTTGTTCTTTGGGAGGTGGTACTTTCCATTATCTAGCAATACCGGGTGAAGTTCAGGGTTTTATATTCAAATTGACCAGTCCCGACGTGAACTCAATCCTTCCTTTGTCTTGCCCTTTATGTCTAGCAAGGTACCAATTATGCTTTCAAACACATTCTTCTGGATGTGCACCACCATCAACCGCGTGTCGTGACGTCAAGCTCTTTCCAATATGGCAAGTACTTAAAGAAAATTGACATCTTCTTGAATGTAGCCCCGTGGAGTTGGCTTTATATCCTTTCTTACTTTTCCATCTTTTGTCTTCTTACCAAATACAAACTTGATGTTCTTAACTATCTCATATACTCTGTGACCTTTACTATTACCTGATGGAGCAGTGGACCTTAGTTCATCATGATTGTCAAAGTACTTATCCATCTTTCGCAAGCGGTACCTATGACCTTGTGATAAGAAACGCCTGTGTCTCATGTACACTATCTTGTTGGAGGCACCGAGGGACACATAAAATGTTTCATCCAAGCATACTACACAACCAACCTTGCCCTTGAACTGTCCCGACAATACAAAGAGAACTGGGTAATCGTTGATTGTAACAAAAATAATTGCTCTTAGTGTGAATGACTCTTTCCGGTATTCGTCCAACATGGCGACACCTCAGTATCCCATAATATTCTCATTTCCTCCATTAATGGCTCCAAGAATACATCCATGTCAACACCAAAGGGTGTGTAGGTCCGTAAATAAGAATGGTTAGCAAAAGATATTTTCGCTTTTGTAGCAAGTGTGGAGGGAGATTGTAGATGGTAAGGATCACCGGCCATGTGTTTGTGCTTATTGCTCCTTTCAGCAAAGGGATTCATTCCATCGATACACAAATCTGAACCCGACATTTCTTGTCTTCTTAGCAAATTCGGGTGGTCCTCATTGAATTTTTGCCATTGCTTTCCATCTACGGATGTCGAAGCTTTCCATCTACTTTGTGCTTATCGAAGCATGCCAAGTCATAAGCTCTGCATCCTCGGGGTTTGCGAACAAACACCTCAACCGATCTACTACTTGGAAGGTACCACATGACCATAGCGGAACCCTTCTCTCTCGTGCGTAGTAGTCTTCTTCTTCATTTTCTTTTAGTGCGGGGTTTTGAACTCTGTTGAGTCTTCTTTCTCTTTTTTCCCTTTAGAAATGGAGGCTGCATTCTCTTCTTGTAGATAGTCTTTTTTCATCTTGTACCGACTTGCACCACAATTTGGACAGTTGTCCAAGTCTTTGTAATCACCTCGATATAGGATACGATGATTTCGACAAGCGTGGATCTTCCGGACACTCATAGTAAGTGGACTGATTAGCTTCTTTGCATAGTACGTGTTAGCGGGCACTTTATTCTCCTTTGGAAGCATATCTCCGAGAGTACTCAATAATGCATCGAAGCCGGCATCGGACCATCCATATCTTGCTTTCAACATCAACAAATTCGGCCAAAGACCAATCGTAAAGTTGTGAACTCTTTGGTACAATCTTTAGTCTCATCATACAATGGCTCTGCTGCCGCCTTCTCCAAGGCCTCCATACCTTTCATAAAGAATATTGATGGATCTGTATGACGACGCAATAGTGCAGCCATCGGTTCCGCATCTTCATCCATCATTTCGCCTTGTTGTCCCTCGGTTCCTCCAACATTCGCATCATCATGAACATCGGGCACAATATGTTCACTCTCTGGACAATGGTGATGAGTCTCATGTAGGAACCGACTAATATCATCAACAAACATATCCGGGCCATTCGCTCACGAGGTTCGCAGGGTCTTCAACTCATACGGCGTAGAGCTACTACTCTTCATGCTTTGTCCAAATCAAGTAATCTTCCATAAATCCTCGGCAGACCAAATGATTTAAGATTGGTTTTGTGTCTTCATAAACAACAATATTCCCCGCAATCCGAGCAAGGGCAATATATGTGTTTCTTCTATGTTCTCAAAGCATGGTTTTTTTCGTAGCATCGATAAACTTCAAACCTCGGTATATATGATGGATCTACTCTTTCTAAGTTATACATCCGTAAGGCTCTATCCATCGTTACTGTTAAAAAGTTTAGTAGATTTATATATTGTAAACACTACAAAGTAGACATAGATGTTTATTTATATTAATTATTAACTAACCTTTGTATGATGATACACTCGTTCAAAAGAGTATATATAGATGAAAATGACTCCTCACTTGTATATTTCTGAAATAGTACACATCCGAGCTAAATTACATATAGTAAAAAGAGACAAATTAATAAAACCCTAATTAAAGCAAGCCTAGTTACTATAATCATAATAAAAGCCTCACCACTACTTAATTCAACAAAACATATCCAAATAATTAAACAAAAACTAATTCAAAGCATCAATATTTAGAAAAATAATAAATAACTAAAATTAGATTAATTAATGACAATCTAGCTACAAGCATCACTACTAGCTAATTAAACTAAACATAACTAAATAATTAAATAAACCATAGCTATAAAAGTGAACCCCTAGATAAAAAGTGAGTAGAAATACTGAAAAAGCAAAAACCTAGCTACTCTTCTCTCACCTATACTTCATTAAATAAAAAATAAAAAAATCATTAAAGCATCAATTAATTAGATGAAACCCAAAAAATTAAAGCAACTATAGTTACTAAAAACCTATTTGAAGTCTCACCACTACTCAATTTAACAAAACATAACTAAATAATTAAACAAAAACTAATTTAATGCACCAATATCTAGAAAAATTCCAAATAACTTAAACTAGATTCATTAATGACAACCTAGCAAGCATCACTACAAGCTAATTAAGTAAACATAACTAAATATTTTTTTTAAAAGTAACTAATAAAACTTAAAAATTTAAACCGTAGCTAAAAAAAAAGTGAAACCCTACATAAGAAGTGACTAGAATTATTGAAAAATTAAAAACCTAGCTACTCTCCTCTCTCTTGAGGTGAAACCCTAGATCTCAAGAGTGGTGGGAATTGAGGAAAAAAGAAGAAAATGAGGCAAGAAACATATAAACTAACCTTTTTTAGCTACCTCCTCTAAAGAAATCGGGATCAAAACCTCCCCCCTTGTATTGGGTCAAATCTGGACCTCCAAAGCTCCTCCCATGGCACACTTGCTCGGGCTACGCCTTACTTTCATTCTTGGTGGAGAAGAAGAAGGGGGTATATATAGGGCAAAGTCACCACAGACGGTTTACATAAGGAAACCGCCTTGTGAAAAATAGTGTCACTTTTCACAAAGGGCCGGTTACTTAAACCGCCTGTGGTGACTTGCATTAACACCGGCGGTTCCTAATGTGAACCGCCAAAGTGTAAATGTGACAATTTACACCGGCGGTTCACTTTAGAAACCGCCAGTGTTGAACCTTTTCCACTGGCAGATATAAAGATGGGGACCCTGTCCTGATTTTCAGTGGCGTGTCTAAACTACAACCGCCTGTACAAATAGATACGCACCGTCAACACAAATGCTCTGTGTACTAGTGAATCTCCCCTGTCACGCATCGAACCCAACTCTTTATATCACATAGCCCCATGTGATCTCTAGAAGATGTTTTCCATCACATAGACCCATGTGACCTCCAGAAGACGTTTTCTAGGCCCTGAGTCCAACGCTCCATATCACACCTTCGAGAAGTCTATGCGGTCTGATACTACTTGTTATAGTGCGCAGCAGATCCGCCGGTCCAGCTTGTTATGCCCACGAGCCGGTGTGCCCCTCGGGCCCAAGTCCACCGGAGCCCACAACATACCCAGGTTTTGGGCCTAACTCAACAAGACTAATATGATAGGTGAGGGTTGGCCTCGCCTTATATACATTGCACTTCTCTACCATCAATTACTGATGTGGGACTAAACCTAGAACATACATATGGAGGGCATGCAGTCATGAGCGAGTCGGGTTGCATACTTGCTTCAGTGTTTTCTCAGGGCTAAGTCCGTGCTTATCCTCCGGCCGGTGGCGCGCAGCACATGCATGGCAATGAAGAAGCCGCCATAAGTTTCCAACGATGGAACGTACCTTCCTGGACACATGGACATTCGAGGTCCCAAATTGTTATTCTTATTCTCATCTGTCTAGGGCTTCTCCGTCGTCGGCTCCAAAAAAGAAAAGGAAAACAAGCGTGTGCCGACTTGGGCAGTGCTCTTGGGCATCCAGCGGACATGCTGTTTTCTTATTTTATTTTAATTTGTTTATATAGGAGTAATCTAACCTTTATGTTGTGTATATTATATATCTTAAAGAATATGTATATATATGTAGCAGCTGCAAGAGACATAGTAGCGGGAAATATATATATACTTGATGTGCCGGAGTAATATAAGAAAACAGTTAATTAGTACATGATTCCACTGTATATATATTTGATATTTTGATCACGTACAAGTACGTATAACAACAACACGACCATGTCACACGTTGCATCATCTGCCTTTACTGTATAGCAGTGAGCCAACTCCTCTTACATGCCACTGCTGTATAGCAGCGTAACACGTGACTTAGCTAATCTCCGCATGCTTGCAGGCACACGCAGACAGGGAAGTACGGGAGCAACTTATTCATATATATATGTAGTTCATATATAGCATATAATAAGGGGTAAACAGGTGAGAGTTGCAACATGCATGCCTGCGTGCGCATATTTGTTGGCGTACTAGCAGCATGTGCAAAATTCAGGCCTGCACGCATCTGAGGGGGGGCCCCAAGGGGAGGGTGGTGTTGTTGGTAGAGAAGTAGCAAAAGCATTTTGTGGTGCTGGTGCCTGGGGTGACCTTGATAGGGGAAAAGACGAGAATGATGTGGTGGAAAAGAGGATAACTGACCACGCCTTTATCGAATGCTAATTTGTTAGGGAAGCCGGAAGGGCACGGGTTTTGGGATGGTGCCGGGGCAGGAGTCGTCGGGGTAGGAGTGGGTGCGGGCATTGGGGTAGGAGTAGGTGCTGAGGCTGGCACGGGTGTGGGCGCAGGTGTCGGTGCAGGGGTCGGGGCAGGAGTTGGCGCTGGTTTAGGCGCGGGTGTCGGAGCAGGAGTGGATGCAGGAGTCGGTGCAGGGGTCGGAGCAGAAGTTGGTGCAGGCGTCGGGGCCGGTGACTGAGCACGCACTGAAGTAGCCGTGAACACGAGTGCCACGGCTAGGAACAGAAGCGCAGGGGAAGCAGTAGTGATGGACTTGTTGGATGCCATTGCTACCAGCTGCTGCAATGCGCGCGAATGGAAAAGTGTGTGTATTTTGTTCTCAAAACTCAGACCGTGTGTGTGTGTCTGTGCTTGAAGGCGTATCGGCGCTACCTGTATTTATAGGCCATCGACGGACGAGAACGTTAGGCGATCGCATGCAGGTCATCAGTCAAGTTTGCAAATGTCTCTCTGCTCAGTCCGTGCTTAGCTTGGTTGTCCTGCTGGTGGCGTGCGGCGGCGGCACGCTAATGAAAAAGCACGAGTTTCCAACGGGTGGAACGTACCCTCCTGGACATTGGAGGCTGCTGCCTCATTCCAAACTTCCAATCTAGGGCTTCCTCGTCGCCTTACAAAAAGAGAAAGAGATACAGATACGCATGCACAAAAGTAAACGCCTAAAGGGTACGCGCATTGCGTTGCATGCATGCATGTTTGACTGTGTATAGCTACTACGGCTTGTCCCAGGAGTAGCGTCGCGGACTTGCTTACAGATTGCAAATTATTGCAGCAAGTACGTAAGACGACGACTAATATGGGCCCCATCATAACGTACTCACCATATTACCTGTATGCTCCTACTAGATTATATTACAAGACCACCTGCGGCTACGACAGGTCTAAGATATATGCTAACGTATATAGATGGAATTTCCCTATATGGAAGAGGTTTTTCTACTTCCGGGAGTAGTTAATCCTATCTTCAAAACAACATATTGCGTATGTGTTTATACTTGTTTATCACTTTGAGTATGTTTATATATTCATATTAAGATACTTCAAATCTTCCTACGCGAAAAAATTTCAAAGGAACCCATACTTTTTAATATATTACGAAAATACCACTTACTGTAGTATATAAAATAAGTATAACCACATACTCTATGTATGCATGCATACTTGACATATATACTACCATAGATAGTCTAGTATGATCATATACATCATGTACATATACTTCGTTCGGTCATATACACCTTAAATCTAGAGATATTAGCATAGAGTAACTACTCTCCTGGGAGTAGGATGGAATTTCCCTATATAATATATATATATATATATATATATATATATATATATATAGAGAGAGAGAGAGAGAGAGAGAGAGAGAGAGAGAGAGAAATTCCATCCTACTCCTAGGGAGTAGTTACTCCCATGTTAATATCTCTAGATTTAAGGTGTATATGACCAAACAAAGTGTATATACACGAAGTATATAATCATACTAGACCATCTATGGTAGTATATATGTCAAGTATGCATGCATACATAGAGTATGTGGTTATACTTGTTTTATATACTACAGTCAGTGGCATTTTCATAATATATTAAAAAGTATGGGTTCCTTTAAAATTTTTCACGTAGGAAGATTTGAAGTATCTTAGTATGAGTATATAAACATACTCAAAGTGATAAACAAGGATAAACACATACGCAATATATTGTTTTGAAGATGGGAGTAACTACTCCCGAGAGTAGGAAAACCTGAAGAATAATGTAGATATAGCATATTAATAATAAGCCTGTAAGGACTTTTACTTCAAATAGTATGTTGCAAGTTGACTGGTATTTGATGCATGACAGAAGAATTTTATTTAGAATCATGTCTGTTGTTATGACCATAGAACAGAAACCCATATATAATACACTATGCATGCCTCAAATTAGTGATTTTTATAACAGATGCTCTTGTAGGTATTTGAGCTTTTTATCAACCCATATATAATACACTATGCATGCCCAATAAAATTTAGTATAGTAGTTTGTGAAATTCTTCTCCACCAAGGGATCGTATGTAAATTGTCATTGTGTGTGTGTGTGTGTATTGCTAAGAGAATGAGGGCAAGAGGGCCCTCCTTTTTCCACTCATTCTGCAAATCCTAACGAGTCCTTTCCCCAAGCCTTCGCCCCGGGACCTTCATTCGGGACCAGGCTTCGATCGGTCTTTCAGCTCCTGACCTCCGACCCATCTTCCCCTGGTACGGATGGTAGTTACGTGGCCGCTAGCCTTTGATCAGATTTTGACGGCAATGGCCGCCGACCTTCGATCGGTTCTCGTGGTGTCGGCCGTCTCATGGCTGCCGGCCTCTGATCTGTCCTCGTGGTGTCGGCCGTCTCATGGTCATCGGCCTTCGATCAGTTTTGGTGGTGCTGACTATCTCGCGGCTGCCGGCCTTCTATCGGTCGTCGCAGCATGCCAACCTTCGATCGATCTTCACGGCGTGCCTGCCTTCGATCTGTTTTCACACGATCGACCGTTTTCGTCTCTTGTTGGTGACGTACTTCGTGGCGGGACCTCTAGACGGAACCTCCGATAGGGGGCCTCCGCATGAGACTGTCTCTAGCTAGTTAGCCTTCACTGAGGAGCCTTCTACTCTCGACCCTATTCGGGACCCTTGTCCCAATAATCAAAATTTGACATATATGTTCTTGTAGGTAGGTATTTGACCTGTATGTTTTGAGGATGATTTTCTTGGAGAATGGCTGCTAGGGGAACTAGAATGATACCTAATTTGCCGGAGCCATATGAAAATTTTCCAACTGCCAAGTAAATTAATTTCCTTGTGGGCTAACAATCTCCAAGGGAATATCCCTAATCATCAAAGTAATGTATTTTGTTGAGTGCTCATGACCGCCACGGATATATATAGAGAAAGAGAAGGAATAACTTAGTGAAAGACCTTTTTCAAGCGCACCAGAGAACCGAACTTGTGACCTAAGTCAGTTGTCACTCTACACACAAAAACTAGTGTGAATTAAAGAAAGGCTCAAAAGTGACGAGTTTGAACCTATATATTGACCCATCATTTAATTGTGCGTAGTCATATGTGAGGGGGTCCTTTCAGGGGCGAACCTAGCATCATAGAACACTATCAAAGTCATCGGGTCAACTTTCTTACATGCTATATTTTTTCAGTTCCAGTAATATTTTGTAAAAAAAGTATAGATCTCCTCAGGGTTGACAGACTTATGATTTTCTCAGGGTTGTAAAAATTATAGATTTCCTTGGGGATATGATCTTGGGGATTTCTTCATGAGAGAGGGTCACTTGGTCCTTGGTTGGTATTCTTCTTCCAACTTCCATTGTCAGGTTGCTCATGATGTCAAGTGGTTAAGCTTTGACTTGGGTTAACCACCACATGGAAGTTTCTCTTGTGATGATTATTAGGAGTAGGAAATGATGGACCGCTTAACAATAGGGAAAGTTCTTGCCATCGGAACTAGATTTGGGATAGCTGAAGATTGAACACATTGCCGTGGTATCTCCTTCTTTACCCAAGATGTGTTGGTCAAGAAACGTCCTGAGCGGTGGAACAAGGGAGCAGATGAGACAAAGCCCTTGGTAAAGAGGCTCCTCTTAAGGTCTCCCGTTGCAAAATCCAAGGTAGAGGGAAGATGGCTGGGTTCAGGCTTGGTAAGAGGGTTTTTGCAAAGTTTTATTTGGAACAATCTGTCGGTCATGGCAGCATCACCCCCCTCCCCCCAAGGAAAAGATCGTCTCGAGCCTGTCTTGAGTCCTCTAATCAGCCTCTAGGTTCTTTGGACATGTCAATTGTATGAAGTTTCATCCAATTTGGAGTCGATGCCCCCTTCAGTTATGGATATTTTTCACATGGTGAGTATGAACTTCGTATTTACAACTAAATTGATCACCTTCGAATGCCATTCACTACTACAAAAAATCTTTTACGAGGCGCTTGAGAATGGGCCTCGGAGGCGGGCAGACAATAAAACCGCCTCGGTTAATGTCTGGATTAACCGAGGCGGTCGTTTTTGATTAACCGTGGCGGTTACGGTCAACCGCCTTGTAAAATCGATTTACCGAGGCGGTCATTTTATTTATGGAGGCGTTTGAAAAATGCCCGCCTCGTTAAAAGGATTTACGGAGGCGGTTGAATACTTCCCGCCTGGGAAAAATCATTGGAGCCCATTTGTCTATTCAAAAAGCCCACATGGGCCCGATACTGGTTAGAAGTATATAAGCTGAGGTGAAACCCTAACTCTCTCTCACGGCCGCCTCTCTCACTTCGCTTCCCTCTCCACCAGAGCCGGCATCCTTCTCCCCTTCGATCTCCCTCTCCCACCGTAGCTCCTCCCTCCCTCCCTCCCTCCCTCCCACCGGCGCTCAAGAAATCAACGACGCCAAGGCCGCTCGGGAATCGACGGCGGCGCGGGCGGTTGGGAACCGGCGGCGCTGGCGGTTCGGGAACCGGGCGGCAAAGGGCGCTTCAAGGCGACGCGCGCTTGAAACCCTGCGGACGGCGCTGGGCGCCCGGGAACCGTGGCGGTGGCGAAGCTGGGGACCGACGGCGGCGCGGGCGAAGCGGGGGGGACGGCGGCGGCGAAGCGCAAGCCTCCAGCCTCCAGGCCCGTCTCTCCCTCTCGATCTACTTTACGTCTCTCTCTTCCCCTATCCCCTCTCATTTGGTCTCTGTAGATGGATATCCGGGCGACCAGCTTGCCTCGACGGCTAGATCTCGTGGAGGATGGCCCCCCCGGGGCCGGATCCAATGGAGGGTGGCCGGATCCATGGCCGGCTCGCCCCGGTGGCTGGATCCATGGCGGGCTCGCTCTCCGGCGGCGCATCAAGGTGGCAGCAGTCTCCAGCAGTGGATCCGGCTCACGGCGGCACGCTGGGATGCGGGCGGCGGTGGCGGGCGACTCGCCCGGATCCCGCTCCGGCGGCCGATACGGAGGCGGGGACACCGCGAGCGATGGCGGCGGCGCATGGATGGGCTCGGCGGGCCCGTGGATGGGCTCGCCGGGCCTATCCGTGGATTTACTTTTTTTTTGTTTTTTTTAATTCCATTAACCGAGGCGGGCAGCAAAACCGCCTCGGTTAATGTCATGATTAACCGTGACCTGTAGTCCGAGGCGGTTGCAAAAACCGCCTCGGTTAATACTTTTTGCCCGCCTCGGTTAATTTTTTACGTAGTAGTGATTGAAAAGTGACAATAGGTTTCTCTCAAGTCAGTTATTAATTAAAACAATGATGTTATATGATTAATATGAAAGTAATTATTGTTTTCTAGGGTCCAAATTGGATTGTTGGTCGGTAAAGATATCTATATCTTCAAATTAAATACACAATCTCAGCAAAAATTATAATAGATTGTCCATTTGTAATACGTGTGCATGTTGCATTTCTGAGCGTCCAACCTTTCGTTCAGTAAATCGTTTATAGCAAGCAGCAGAATCACTTACAACGACCTACCAAAATCTACAAACAGTGACCATGCATCTATATTAACTGGTTGTTATTAGTTGCTAAAGCAGCCTTTTATGAATCCTATCAAAAGCAACTGTTTGGAACTATCGTATAGTATGGCTTGGGCATAGGGATTTGGACTGGCCCTAGAGTCATGGAGCGCCAGCCTAACTCTTGACAGAATAGCGCTAGTACATGCACTGTACATGTAATGCATATACATACATGACACCTTAATTTTCTCAGCTTGACCCAAGGCCTTGTTCACTTTATTGGGGCTTCTGTGTTGATGGAGCATGTGGAATACTATAGATATTTTGTAACGGTCATACGTGCATGTTGCCCTTACCTCGACATAACTAATCAACGATGTACGCTGGTGGCGGAGACGTGCTGATATATCTCACACCTTGTTCCCAATTCTCGTCTTCTCTTCTTTGTCTCTAATAGCTTCTTTCCATGCATCTCTCGTTATGTGGTTACTTACGTATGTTACCTTACTATTTTGGCCAACAAACTAACTCTCATCACTATGATGGAAATGATTTTAAGAGGTGCTCTACCTTTTGGCTCTATAAAAAAAATGCCTCTAAAAATGGTTCTAGAGATGGCTCGTCCCCACAAATCAATCCTAATGAAAACCATCATTTTTGGACTATTTTATAGTGTATCCTGCAGGGTGTTTGGATTTGGAGTAGCCCTAGATTCATGGAGAGTCGGCCTAACTCTTGAGGGAACAGTGCTAGTACATTTTATATGTATTTCATATGTCCATGTATGATTCATTAGTTTCCTTAGTTTGACCAATAAGGCCTTGTTCACTTATTGGAGATCAATTGATGGAGCACCTGGAATGCTGTAGACTTTGTAGTAGTTATATGTGTATGTTGCCTTCACCTTGACATAACTAATCATCGATGTACACCAATGGCATAAGGTCATGCACACACCTAGTTTTCAATTCCCATCTTCTCTCCTTTAATGTCTTCTTTCCATCACTTGCTATGTGATTACTTCTATATGTTACATTACTATTTTGGCAAACAAAATAAGTCTCAACACTATCCAGAAAATGATTTTTAGAGGTGCTCACCATTTTGGGCCGAGATGGCTCTATAAAAAAAACAGCCTCTAAAAATGGTTCCAGAGATTCCTCGCCTTTAATTTAGAGATCGATTTTTTGAGTCGATTTGTGTCTCTAGCTGCCCCTCTAAAACTGATCTCTATTTTCGAAGCCGGTTGACAATGCCAATCTCCTCTCAGAGTACCATTTGTAGAGGTGTCTGTTATTTCTAACCACCTCTTCTAGAGGCGGTAGGAAACACATACTACCTGTCTCTAGAAATCAATTCCTAGAGACGGTTCAAAATATAACCCATCTATAAAACTAGATACATTGCACAAAAAGAAATTCTTAACTTTTCCTAATCAAATCATTGAAGACAAAATCTATATCAATAATGTTGAGTTTGAAGCGATCTACAGCTTTGCAGTTGATAAATTTTTATTTGAAATCATTTACGGTCCACAACTTATGTTTTAGATTCTCAAATTTTGAATTCAATGTTTTTGAATTTTTCAAATGATCTCAGTGGAGAGACACACTAAAAAAAGACTGTGGTGCTTAATGAGATCTATAGCTTTGTAGTTTAAATATTTTTCAGTGGAAACCATTTATGCCTTGTTCGGTTGTACCCCAAATCAAAGATTGGAGAGGTGAGTGGCAAAAAGTGAAATCGGAACCATCGTATAGGGGCGCTTGTCCCCATCTCATTTCACCCATCTACGCACCATCTCATTTCACTCATTCCACAAAGTTGGCATACATTGGGCCCGAAGCCCCAAACGTGGATTTAAGCCGTTCAAAAAATTGGGCCCAGGCCTAGTTAGCGTGCCTAATGGACCAAGCATTCAGCTACTGACCAGCGGAGCAAATGGACGACCCGCCCTTCTAGTTCCAGACAAAGCATTTGCAGCACGCCAGCACCGGCCGGATGGTGTAGCCGGGACTGAAGATGAGGAATAAGAAAGAACTCAAGAATCAAGACAGAGGAGATGGGCAGTGGAGTGCCAAATTGACGTGAGTCAAGGTTCAATGGATTGGAATATACTGCTGAATTGATGCAACTGAAGATGTCATGGATTGCCTATTGCTCATGAGTCATGATCCTGGGTAGAATTTGTCACCTTAGAGGCTATTGCTGATGAGTCATGATCCGTGACCGTGAGTGAAGGTCTGATTTTTCAACAACAACAATGCATAGTTGTTTCTCAAAAGGATACGAGTATTAGGAGGAGCTAGGACTTATAGAACAACTAAAATACGGTTGATTTTTAATTCTATTGGCTCAAAATGTTATATGCCTCAAAATCCTAATGACTTGTTAGACATCCCCACTTTAATTAGAGGGGATTGTGAATCTTGGACAAGTTATCAACGAGTTCATATTATATGGCCTCGACAAGACATTAGGTTGAATGGTCCCATTTCTTTGATGTGTTATTTCTCAGATCATTGGAAGAAGAAGGGGCATCGCGTCCTAATAGAGTACCACCATGTATATGCTCTTGTTGCACTCATGTATTTGAAAATATTTGTATTAATATAATTGTTTTTGTGCTGTTTAGGGTTTCGTGGTTGGATGATTAAAGTGTTTCTTTTTTTTGGAAAAAATCTACATAACCCCCTCACCTATTGCAACTGGTCTACTTTACGTCCTAACCTTTCAAACGGTCTAAATAACCCCCACCTTTCAAAACCCGGTCAAATAAACCCCTAGGCGGTTTTTTTCGTGCGGTGGTTTTCCTACAGTAATGGTAGTTTTGCTACAGTACCAGCGGTTCTGTCTTTTTCTTTTTTATTTATTTCGGCTGAATCTTTGAAAAATCATACTAAATCACAGAAAAATTATGAAATAGAAAATCTAATTTTGTTGAACTCCACATGAATAGATCTACACAGTGAATATCTAATATGGTATGCTTTAGTACAAAATTTTTGCTAGTCTTTTTCTTTTTATTTATTTCAGTTGAATCTTTGAAAAATCATAGTAAATCACAAAAAAATCACAAAATAAAAAATCTAATTTTTTTTTAGACTCCATATGAGTAGATCTACACAGTGAACTGTAATATCATATGCTTTAGTCTAACAAAATAATTATAGAAGCTACAGTTATGAATTATTTCAATTAATTATAGAAAAGCATAAATCTAAATGTACAACAAGAACTTTGTGCTAAAGAATATCATATTATACATTTACTGTATAGATTTACTCATGTGGAGTCTAAGAAAATTGAATTTTCTATTTTATAATTTTTCTCTGATTTACTATGATTTTTTAAAGATTTAGCCAAAATAAATAAAAAGAAAAAAGACTAGCAAAAATTTTGTAACTGTGTAGATCTACTCATGTGGAGTCCAACAAAATTAGATTTTTATTTTATGATTTTTCTGTGATTTTTTATGATTTTTCAAAGATTCAGCCAAAATAAATAAAAAAAGAAAAGACAAAACCACCGGCCTGTAGCAATTCCACTGTTATTGTAGCAAACCCGCCGTCCGAAAGCCGCCTGGGGGGTTATTTGACCGGTTTTGGAAAGATGGGGGGAGTTATTTAGACTGTTTGAAAGGTTGGGGGGTGAAGTAAACCAGTTGCAATAGGTTGGGGGTTATGTAGACTTTTTCTTAATTTTTTGGATCATGTTAAAGTGGAAACACGGTATCGTTTGTTGTTTAATTCTTTGGTTTCTCCTTTGTCGTGGTGTAATTTCATTCAACTTATTTTGTAGGTTAACTTATTCTGAATATGCATAAAGTCCTAGGGTTTTCATGAAGGTTAACTTATTCTCGAATATGTATAAAGTCCTAGGGTTTTCATGAAACTAACTGGACACTTGGTTATGGTCTTGAAGATGGAGAACATGGTGCATATTGTAAGTGGCAAAAGAAAGATCGTCTGAGAGACTTATATCTGAACATGTCTTTGTAAGGATGCACCTGTCTATCCTAAACTACTGGTACCTAAGTGTGATTGTGCTAAAGCTAGCCCTGGCGGCTCAATCAAGCCATCCAAATATTGTTGCATGACTTTACTACGTTTGCAGTGATTATTGTTACATATAGAATAAAAACAATAGTAATTTTTGTACCATTGATTTTCCTATTATTATGGACTATTGACAGTCATATTAACTTACGTAGGAATGGGAGATGTTCTGTTTAGTGGATTGTTCAAGCAGTGGATTCCACCATTCCCTCGAAACCTCGACCCATGACAGAAGAGAAGAACAAAGCTACCACAAAACAACTGGACAACTCATGCTTGTGTCAGTGCGAAGATTCAGTAGTGGTTTCATCTTGCCTTTTATTGGTCTATGGTTTTGAGTGTGGCAACAAAAAATGAAGTAAGCCAATGTACGTTGATAGCCTACAGTTATATGTATGGAACTATTTATGTAACAACTTGTGCAATACGGGTATTAGAAGTGTCACTTTAGTGAGTGGCTCTATGGACCTAAGTCTGATTGGCCGAAGGATAAGAAGGAGAAGGAGAAGACAAAATAAAGAAAAGTCTTATGGATCTAACAGTGAAGTGCCCTATGGCCTCAAGTTTTGCTGACATCGTGAACTTCTGGCGTGATGTAGGAACAACACCTCAATGGAAATCAATGGCCAATATCTTAACACTTGCTGATGCCATGACCTTCTGGCCTGATCTTGGAACAACAGCTCAGTAGAATCAATGGCCAGTACCTCAACACTTGATGCCATGAACTTCCTGCCTGATCTTGGAATAGTAACTCAGTGGAAATCAATGACAATTACCTAACACTTGTTGATGTCGTGAACTTCTGGCCTAGCCTTGGAGCAGGAGCGCCACCTCAACATAAATCAATGCCTCCATGAACTCCAAGCACCTTGGAGCTGCTCAATATAAATCTAATTCCACACTGACACTCTCGAGTGCACTAAAAATGTAGAAAGATATGATCCTGTCCTACGGCTTCTACTCTGTTATGGTGAAGTACTGAGCAAATCGTGGCAGCGGGTATGGCAGCACAACCCTTTGGTTTTTCATGACGTGCGTTGTCTAGTGATCTTGAAAGCAACTCCACCGATGTAGTCCTCAGCCTCATCGAGCAGAAAACATCTTAAGAGTGTTTGCTTATTTCTGTTTGGATTCGACTAGCTGGACAGGTGGTGCAACCAAACTCTCATAATTGTTGAAAAGGCTCTCTAAAAAATGCTTCTAAAATCATAAATTTTGAGTTTCTTTAAGAAGATATTCAATCACATTGTGTTGAGAAGTTTGCATTGGTTTTTTTCTCTGTCGGACTCAGATCTCTACTGCTTTGACTCCAATAATATAATCTCGATACATTTGATTTAGTTGGTTGTATTTTTTGAGACGATTAGACTATAATGTCGTTAAAGATTGCAAGAGTCTAGCACATCTAGGATTTGGATTGACAATGAAAGATGTGAGAATATCTTCTGAGAGCTGAACATATTCAGATCTAGAGATGCAACATGAGCCAGGTTATAAAAAAAAGTTAAGCGTTAAGGGTTCCTAAACATGCTTAATCATTTTGTAATGTAGTAGAAATTGGAAATGTTTTGGTCTTGAAATGAACAATGACCAGGAGGAAAGTCTCCTAAACATATGGCTAACAACTAGTTCACTAGCAGTACCCAAGAAAAGCAAAACCACTACAAATTATTAATTTAGGAATGGATAATTGGCGAGGACTCTAGGTTATTCCTTATATAATTAATGGTCTTGTCATCTTGTCATTCTAATACTTTCTCAGTAAGTTGTTCCTATCTAACAGAAGGCTCCTAGATAAAATGACAAAGAGTGGAGAGCACTTTGAGAGAGTTGCAAATTAATAAGGGCTAGTCTCTCTACACCTCCCTCCCTCCTTTTTTATGATAGGTGGGAGGGGAGATTTTCACAATTCCCCTTGGTAGTAGTGGCGAATGGTGAAACAAATTATATGGGACGCCGACTCATAAAAATATGAACAAGTGAATTGATTTGTTCCTCTACTGTCCCAAAATCAACTAACTGAGGTATTGAGGAACATTAAACGGATCTTCTCCTTCCCCAATAACTCTTTTTCTTTTGTAAAAAGAATGTGAGTTCATTTTCTGATCTAGCAAAATCATACGAAAATACCAAGTAAGAATGAGAGCAAAGAAAGATCGGTACTGCTACACAAGCTATCAAGGCAGCATATATACCTACGACGCCAAACCCGGATGGGCGGCTGTTAGGATCTCACTGACGCCGAGGAGTCCAGCAGTCCAGCACTGCGGTGCGGCAGGAAGGCGGCCAGCGACAACGGTGCTGCTGGCCCGAGAAATGGAGGGAGAGAGAGAAGGGGAGGCCAGGCCCTAGCTAGGTCCGCGGTCAACGGGCGGCTGACTGGCCATGCTGGCAGCCTTGCCATGCCGGCCCGCACGGCGCGGCAGCTGGTTTCGCCGTGCCTGTTAAGTAGGCATGGCCAAACCGGTTAATTACGAAAAAGTCAACCTTGGTAATTTCATAAATAGCATTTAAAAGGGATAAAAAAATCCAGGCACTCACTAGATAAGCTTGTGATGTCCAAATTAAAGACTTGTTCTTCGCTAGGTAGTGTGCCCGCCCGTGCGTTACTTTTACAACTAAATTTTTGTACTAAACACATGGATTGCACGATAAAATAACAACACTGTGAAAGTGACATTTAGTCACAAAGAGCGCAACGTCGCAGGCTCACAAACTCTAGCTTATAGACCACCATTTCTTATGCGATTAAGATGATATTTTATATCGACAGGAAGAAATCTCCGATATCCATTTCTTTCGTGCGCCAATAAATCCACGAATAAGTTTCGCCGCATCTCCATATCATGTACATAGGTTCGAGTATATATCTTAGTAGTATATATATTACTATATTAGTGCTTGTCACACTGTGTCTTAAAAATTCTCTCACGAAACCTTAAAACAATGTTATAATACTAACCATATAAATTTGTAGGGCTTTAGGACTATTCCACGTAGACATATGTGTGACAAGATTCACTATCAACAATATATAGAAATAATTAAATCATAGGTATGAACATGTGTTATACTGTGACCTTTAATAGATACTGCAATCGTTATGTTCGGAACATCAGTATTCAAGTTTATGGTAGTATTCAAGTAAGATAGATAATTAAAATATAACTCATGTGAGCCAAAAAAAAAATATAACTCATGTTTTAACAAGGAACTGAAGAAGTCTAGTTCATATCACAAGAAATTTAAATATCAGAAAGTACAACCAGAGAATTCAACATATTTATATAATATATATAAAACTGCACTGCTGAATAGTTTCCATGTCGACGGAGGATGTGAAACCCCTGCATACACGCACTGTTCAGGTAATCGACAACATTTGGCTGGGATGTTATGCACACCAATGACATATAAAATTAGTGCTATATTTCTTCATAAGATAACTTTAAGCCCACCACCTTGGAGATTCTGGAAGCCGGTTCAGCGGGCGACGCGCAGAGGCCTGATATGGGAGCAGGGAAGGAACATAATGACCAGAGTACTTTGGTTAGAATTATTTGTTGAAGAGGAAGAGATTTGGGTGGCTGCAGGCTCAGTTTCAAGCATCTATTGGGTCGCCATGGTTGGTGTCAGGTTCTGGCATTGGTGGCTTTCCTGTTTGTGTTACCAGTGGCGGAGCTTGAAGCAAGATGTAGGGGGAGCCAGTTTGATGCTGAACTGAACTAATATGTACAAACACTTCCGATTTTCCTTTCCTTCTTCCTCCAATTGGCAATCCAATAGACACAATAAGCAACTATTCTCCATGCTAACAAGCACCAGCTCCTCCACTAGCAACATATCTCATACCTGCTTTCTCCCAAGGTACTACCAGCACGAGTGCACGACCACTCGTCCAAGGCAGAGGCACCTACCTGTAATAGGCGAAGAGAAGCACAAATCGATGTCAGGCTAGTAGCACGTTAGCTCCCCTAGTTATTTTCAATGGCTGCAGAACCTGAACCTCCTACATGGTTTGCTTGGCTGCTTGAGACCATGGGGCGATGGCGCTGGAAAGCACGAAGAGCATAGGGCCATAGAGGCCATGGCTCTAGCGAGTGACGACACTGAGTCAGAGAACGCTGAGGGCTGATGAGTTGGTAACCGTAAGGCGTAACTTGCTTCCATTGTTGTTTTCTTCGTGCAGACTTGCCTGTGTGGACTGGATTGGATGTGGTCTTCAGAAAATTCTCCAATGCAGGGGGGGGGGGGGGGCGCCCACTATGGCCACTACATGGCTCCGTCAGTGCCTGTTACTTTCTGTCTGCAAACGTAAGGTCTTCTTTTCTTATCTATATAATATATAAACTTGTTTTCCTCTTGTTTTAAAGAAAAAAGTGTCATCAGGCACGGCCGTGAAAAAAAAATAAGTAATAACGTGAATAGAATTTGTATTGAGTTGCCTGATGTGGCTTTTGCTTTCCTGTTATGTAACTTTCTGTCAGTAAACGTAAAGTTTTCTTCTTTTATATGCTGTAGTATATAATACTAAACTTGTTTTCCTCATCTCTTAATTAAAAAAAGTGTCATTGGCACGGCGTGAAAAAAATATAAAATAGAAAACAAGTAATAACGTGAAAAGATGGTAGCACTGAGCCATTGAGCCATTGACCAATTGAACTGACATAACGAGTTGGGCGTATCTCAGTTTGGAGATGGAAAACAGCTAAAGAAGCCTCATTGCAGCCGAGTTGGGCTGATCTCAGTTTAGAGACGGGCCTGCACCCGGAATCAGGGCCCATAACAGATTCGGACTCGGAGCCCACAAGAAAGAGCCCAACGCGCTCTTACTCTCGTCTCCTGTCGTCTCGTCTTCCTTCCAGCCGTCCAGCGTGCGATCTCTCAAGTCCGATGACTTCGATCTCCTCCCAAAACCCTCGCCTCGCCGAGCAAGACCACCATATGCCGCCGCTGGTGGATGACCTCCTGGAGGATGTGTTCCTCCGCCTGCCGCCGCAAGAGCCCGCGGACCTCGTCCGCGCTGCGCTCGTCTGCAGGCGCTGGCGCCGCCTCATCACCGACCCCGGCTTCCGACGCTGCGTCCACGAGTTTCACCGCAGCCCGCCGGTGCTTGGGATGGTCTGCAACCGCGCCGACGTCCACGTGGCCCGCTTCGTACCCACGGCCGCTTTTTGCTCACAGGAGACCGACCACGGGCACTGGTACGCGCTTAAATTAAAGCTGACAGTGGGCCGAGATCCAAACCAAACCCGCACCGATCCAAAGATATATATTTGAAAGTTAAATCCAAACCAAACTAGACCGTGACTTCAATCATCCACACCAAACCAAACCATTTGTACATTTAACGTATTAAAATACATTTTCAACCCACCAATTCACTGACACCTCATGCTATTGTTTATATTTAGTCATAAGCAAAAGCAAAAAATAAATAGATAGAATAAAAACTCAGTCAAACCAAATGAGCCCACTTTAATAGGGCCCAAACCAAACCAAACTAATAGCCTTCTTAGCCCGTTTCACCCCAAACCAATACAACCTAAAAGCAAAACCAAACCAAAAAACCGGGCTTAACCCAAACCATTGTTAGGTTTATACGCGCTGATGCACGCCACGGCCGTGTCCTCCTCCACGGGAAGGGCGGCAGCGTCCTCATGGTCTGGGACCCCATCACGGACGAGGAGCTGGTGCTGCCCTTCCCGCCGCATTACACGTCGTGCACGTTTGCCTGGAGCTGGACCGCGGCGGTTCTCTGTGCCGCCAGTGCTGCCGGCGTCTGCAACCACCTTGATTGCCACCGCCGACACTTCGTCGTGGTTTTTTTGGGCTCTATCTCCCAAGGCCCGGATGCAGATGTGACCTTCATCTGCACCTATGCATCCGAAGCTACTGTCTGGAGTGAGCCAATCTACACTGAGCCACCTAGATACATCTTGTCTTCCATGGGAAGCGCGCTCGTGGGGAATGCGCTCTACTTTATGGAATTTTTGGGAAGCAAAGTTCTCAAGTACAATTTGGAATTGCGTGAAATATCATGGATTCTGCTACTATCTTCGTTACCCCACCGTCGGCGGTATGTGCTCATAGTAACCGAGAACGGTGAACTGGGGCTCGCCACTAAACAAGGGTCGAAACTCTGCATCTGGTTGAGGAAGAAGGTTCCTTGTTGTAAAGTAGGTGATGAATGGAGGAAACCAAGCAGAGTCATTAAGCTTAAGACCCTGCTCCCTGCTGATGCTGCACTGTCCAAGCTTGATGTGGTTGGCTCCGCGGAAGGTGTGGGTATTATTTTCATAAGGGCAGATGATGTGGTCTACGCTATTGATCTAAAGACATCTAATGTGAAGCAAGTATACAAAGGCAAAGTCAACGCCATTGTTCCATACATGAGCTTCTACACTCCAGGTACAGGTTTACCGTTTACTTAGTTTTGAGTTTTGCAATATTCAGAACAAGCAAAAAGTTGGTTACTACTAACATGCTGGCAGGATAGGCTCAAGAAAATAAGAAACTTATGAAAGTGCAATATCACTATATTAGGGTGGTTTATCCTGCCTGAATCTTTTTATTTTTATTGTAAACATATTTGGAGAGACATAAATAATGATACTATTTCTGTAAACTTAGTCAAACTTGGTAAAATTAACATTTTTTATGCGTTATTTATGATAAACAAAGAGATACCCTGTAGGACTGGGAGCTGCAGTCTCAATGGTTGAGGGGCCAGGATCTGGTGGTGCTTCAAGCGAATGAGAAAAACTCAAATTTCCGGTGCAAGGTCCTCTAAATCATGAAGTGTCCAGTGCAGATAGCAGATGCCAGATGGTGTACCATTGTGTTTTGTGGTGGAAAGTTAGTAACTTCCTAGTCAGTATAAAAAGCTTGGCTGGGCCTGGGCTTCCTACTCTCTGTTTTGGGACTTGAGTTTGAAACCAAAGAATGAATTAATATGATTCCGAGCGAGGAAACTGAGCAGACTGAAATTAAAACTCTGCAAATCATACTGTCATGCCACTTCAATACGTCTGGTTCAACTTTGTGCTGTTTAAATCTGGTTGGATATAACCATATCTGACATAATTTAGTTTACTCCTAGCGGTTTTCAGTTATGTGGTGGCACAATATTGGGCGAAGGTGAACTGAACTGTGTGTGCGCAGCATGCTGAATGTTCGTCCTCGCTCCTCTGTCTTTTTGCAGCTTCCAGCAACTATACTCCCTCCAGTTTCATTTGGATAAGTATTGATTAATGGTTCAGATTTCAGAAAGTAGGACTATTTTGGCAGTTGTTAGGCATGCCATCTGTTAGTTCCAAATTCCAAAAAATAAAAAAACTCGACTGAAACAGACACTGATGCATGTATTAGTAGTTCACCAGGAACTTGAAGACAGAGTTACAAATCAATCAAAATTCTGAGCAGGTTACTGTGCAGCTGAACATGAAGTACACATTGACATGGATTCTAGTGGCTACAGTAATATTGAAACCAACATGGTATATACTAATTGACTATGGCTACGAACTTTACTAACTTGATTGACCACAAGAAACCCAAAAAGCTAAGCTACGCTCAGTTCGCAATAGAGAACTAACCTCACACGGTACTAATTAAGTAAAACTATGTTAGGTACACAACTTGTTATGATCTTTATAATGGAATGCGTCTTTTCGTGTTTAAGTCATCGACTTATTCATGACCTATATTATTTTAGATTAATTTAGAATTTAATGATGTTATTCTTTTAGTGAGAGACGACGTGGCACACGGCGACTTTGTCAATATTAGAATCTACTAGCTTATCCACTGGCTCATAAGGCGGCCGATGGTTTCCAGTACACAATAGCACGAACATGCATGCATGTCACAAACATCACATCATCTGCCTTACTGATGTGTAGTAGGCCAATCAACTCACTCCTCTTACATGCAGATAGACAACAACGCAAGCACACGGGTACAGAGGAGTTCATGAGTACTTACTATGCATGGCATAAAACTGTCTCCAACAACCTATGCAGAAGGTTACCTAAATCCAAAATGCATGGTGTACACAGTAAAGAATCCCCCTCCAACAAAGTAGGCAAACCAGGTATCTATTTTGCATGAGATGAGAGAGGGAGGGCATAGGCTCGGGACACAGTGTAACACCCTAGATGTTAAGCATGCATTAGGCACCATCACTAACAATCATAAGCATCATTAGCATGAGCATTAGCATCATCAAGCATAAACCCAAATTTGCATGGCATCATTTCATGTGAGTTGCATTTGAATCAATTATTACTTGCCATGCTTGTTAACTAAGGTAATTAATTCTTAAATGTGATGCTTGGTCATTAGTGAAATTGTGTGCTTAATGCTCTGAAATAATTTAGCAAAATTTTATTGAAAAAGATTTGAGAATTTTGGAGCAAAAAGAAAATAGAATTTAAAATCCTCTTTTAAAAGCCTTTTGTAATTTGATTTTTGTAATTCAAATTTTATTAGAATTTAACCTTGTTCAGTTTGAAAAGTTCTACAATTTTTATTTTGGGCACTTTTTCTGAAAAGGTTTTTAAATTTGTCAAATTGATGCATTTTTGGGGCTGTTTCATTTATTCAGAAATTCAAAAAAAAAAAAAAATCATCACCGCGGCGAGCAGGCCGCTGCCCATGCCGCCCAGCTGGCCCGCTTGGTCCCGCCCGTGCACCAGCGCCCGCCGCGTCGTGGCCGACCGCACTCAGGCGCCGCCAGCGCCACGTGGCGGCCGGCCACCGGCTACGGTGGGTGGTGGTCACTCCGACCGGCCTCAACTGGCCCGGATGCGCCCCGCTCCCCACACTCGCCTCACTCTGCTCTCTGCTCCGCTCCCTCGCAGTTCAAGTGTAATTTTTGTAGAATTTTCTGGACAGTTTAAGTATAGGTCACTGCATTTTAGGCTGTTTTTTTAGGAAATTGTAATAAATAAAATATGAGGAATTATGACTTGATAATTTTTTGTGACTGCTCTTGTGCTAAGAAGTTCCTGAGAAAAATATGAAATATGTTTGACACTTTTCACAGTGCAAAGTATTTAAATGTGTATTTTTGCCCTGTTGCTTGTTATTTTTGTGTAGGCTGTGTTCTGTACTGAAATGTGATGAAAATTTTGTCGTGAGCTCCAGTAAGCATATTTTAGCTACTGTAGTTTTTGTAGAATTTTCTGGACAGTTTAAGTACAGGTCACAGTTCAAGTGTTGTTTTCACATGAAATGATAAGTAATAAGAATATTGTTTTAAAGGCATTGCTATTGTTTTTAGAGTATTTTATATTATGTATTGTTTGCTAGTGCTTGTTGATGAGTGGTATGTCTGAAATATTCAGTTTGGTGAATTAGGGTTAGTGTCACTCTTGCATGTGTGTGTGTGCTCACACACCCACCTTTCTTTATACTCTTCTCTAAGTAGTTAGAGAAGAGATATGCACTTACTCAGTAAAGTGAAATATGATCTATGTTCATCCATAAGCATCATACATCATCATGTCTCGCATGTATTTGTTATGTTCACACATATGCACTGCATCATACAGGTTCGCAGGAGGACCCCCAGCAGTTGGAGTTTGAGGAGAGCCTGCCCGAGGAGCCGCAGCAGGAGGTCACAGGAGAAGCAGGGGCGCCGGGGGAGGATGAACTTTTGGAGTGTCCTGACCACCGCGCTAGCTCCTTCGAGAGAGGCAAGCCCCGGAGCATTTCCTCACCTATGCTTTACTATACTTTAATTATGCTTTATGATTGATGCATTAAGTATAGGAGTTGAGTGCAATCGTTGATGCATTATATCTTTGTTTACCTTTGATTACCCCACCTTGATTAACCTGCTAGTCTAGAGCGAGTTATATTGCTTAGTCTTGCTTTGACCGGTAAAAGTCGAGTGATTTCCTGCACCTGCAACTTCTAGGTGGTTACTTAATGCTGGAGAAGTCTTATGTGTATATCATCATAGTAACGGATATGTTGTGATAAAATGGAGACAAGGCGGAGTCTTATGGGGTTTTAGACTATAGTGACTCTGTCTGTATCAATTAAGGACCGTGCCATTGCGCGTCCCTCGAGTCATGCTAAACGCATGCCACACATTTAGCTGGCCGGATAAGTCGTTCCGACCGCAAAGCCCAACACTATTTAGGCTGGAATTCGATATGTTCGCATTGTATTGGAGATGGATGGAGGACCACAAGGGCGCGAAGAGTGAGTCCGAGGCCAGCAAGGCTGGCTAAGGCAGTCGGGCGGCCCTTGGGTACGGTGGCTCCGATTGAAACCGCGTTCTTCCCGAATAAGTGCCATGGTGACCTGTAACTCACCGACGGGTGAGTGTGGTTTATATGGGAAGTAGCTCAGTAGGAATCGATTCGAATCGCCATCGCTCTTGGACAGTGAGCACTTGACTTGAGTTACGTCATCGTAGTAATGATTATGGAATGATGATAATAATGATGATGATAGAAAAGGCTATAATCGATATGGTTACTATGGCCACGTTCGGATTGCAAATTTTTTGCATCCGATGAATAGTAGCATTTCGTTTGTTTGTGGTAAATATTGTCCAATCGTGGCCCAACTAGGCTCAAAAGATTCGTCTCGTGATTTACAACTAAACTGTGTAATTAGTTATTTTTTTACTAACATTTAATGCTCCATATATATGGGTAAAAATTGATGTGATGGAGAGAGAATGGAAAAAGTTGGAATTTTAAGTCCAACCGAACAAGCCTATTACTTATTTAATAAATAAGAAGTGATGACTAGTATAGGTGCTCACCTAGCATAAATAGGAATTGATTAAGCTGAGCTGTCACTCCAATTGCTTCAAATAGTTAACTTATGCTTTTCCGCACAAGAGTCAAGCTATCCACTGATAAAGCCTGTCATACTCCTTGGAGTCTTTTTATTTGAGTTTGTCGGGTAAGTCTAGCTGAGTATATTCTCGTACTCAGGGTTCGTCCCTCTTGTTGTTTGTGCAGATGGGCATTCCTTCTACGGATACTGTGATACCTATCTCTATCCGGTGGACTATTAGACCAAGGGTGTGGTCGCTCTTATTATTCTCTCCACTTGCTTTTGTGGATATAACTATGGACTGGCACTATACTAAACTTTAAGTGCGCGTGGGTTGAGATTCAAAACTACTTTGCTTTCCGCTACTTTATTTGAAGACTTAGTTTGTAATAACTTTTATTCGTGACTCTGATGTAATCGAATTATTTGCGAACTGTTGTGACATGTGATCGGCGATCGCTAAACTCTGTACGATCTTGGTTGGTGATGTTTGGTTTGAAATCCTTCATGATTTCACGGACTACCGGGTTTATAAGTGCTCAAGTGTACTAATTGCTTGCTTAGCGAGTGGTTTTTGCACTTGTGCTTTTATAAATTGGTCGGTTCTGTCACACACAGCAGCGAGGAGGCAGTTGTGCTGAGGGGACGGCGGGAACTCAAGATCCCTGCCAGCGGCGGAAAGTCTCTGGCGGCAAGCTGCTGATCTTCGAGCGGAGGACGTCGAGGAAGGACTGTAGCAATGCGGCGACGGGGAGCGCGGAGGACGGGGAGAAGGTGAGGCACCCTTGATTTGCAGGGGAGCGCGCTTGGAGGTGGGGCTCCTCAGCGATGGGGTCGATGGCGCCTACTAGTAGGGTGTGGTGCGGCGAGCCAGGATGTGCGGCGGATCTGAGGAGGAAGGGATCAGGGATAGCGTGGAGTTGTCTGTCTGCCTTTTTTTTCTTGTGGGTTTGCTTTGCGGTGGCTGTTGGAGAAGACAAGCTTTGGGTCCCGGACCCTTTAGCAGTGCGTGTAGAATGGGTCTCTATTTTAGATTTTGGTTCTTAGAGACGGTCTAAATATATAGATAGATATAGTAGGAGTAAATTAAAGGTGACAATGGTGTGAGATGGATTCATGCATGCATATATATGTGCACATTTGTCGTGTTCGTGTGCCAGCATGCTCAATCCTGCAGGCGTGCTCATTTTTAGGCTTGTACGCATGTGATCAGGCCAGCGACGTTGGTCTTGAGAATGGGCGGTAAGAAGGGAATGGTGATGGCGATGTTAGAGAAATATATAGCAACTGCATTTTGTGGTGCTGGTGCATGGAATAATATCAAAATGATGCCGCGTCGAAGATAATCTGGGAAGGCTTGAATTAATGAACGCGAATGTGTTAGGGAAGCCGGAAAGGACATGGGTTTTGGGACGGTGTTGGGGCATATGCGTTGGTGTGGAAGTCGGTGCAGTAGTCGGCGCAAGTGTGGGTGTAGGCGTTGTGTCATGAGTAGGAGCAGGAGTCGGTGTAGGCGTCGGAGATGGTGACTGGGCTCGCACTGAAGCCGCCGTCAACGCACAAGTGCACGGCTAGCTAGGAACTGGAGCGCAGGGGAAGCGATGGACTTGTTGGATGCCATCGCTGATAGTTGTATGTGTTCTTGTGTGCACTCAACCGTGTGTTGTCGCTTCCAAGCGTATCGCCGCCACCACCTAGTATTTATAGGTTATATGCATCATCCATGGACAGAAGTGGATGTTTTGCCTTGCGTACGTACGAAAGTAGCCCTCTCCCTGTATGCATGTAGCGCATGCAGTCATGAGTCGGGTTGCACATATACTTGCATTGCATGCAAGTGTGTTTTCTCAGGCTAAGCACGTGCTTGCCCGGCCGGTGGCGCGCGGCACATGCATGGCAATGAAGAAAAGAAGCCATAAGTAATTTCCAACAATGGAACATACCCTCCTAGACATGGACATTCGAGGTCCCATTAAGGTTCTTTTGGATCCACCATTTTACTTGGGGATTGTAGGGTATTAAAGGAAAAATTAGTTTAAATATCTCTCAGTCCCCTCCAATTTCGGAGTGGAATGGGTGAATCTAAATTAGCTCTTATTTATTGTTGTTACTAGGAGTATATGTGCGCTCCGCTGCGCATGCAGTTGCCGCTCTTGGGGTTGTTGTGGTGAATAACTGGTGTTCTTTTGTGCTTGGTTCGTTTGTAACGGTAATAAGCCTAGAGTTGTGTGTATAGTTGTCCAGTAGCAGCGGTAGTAAGATAGACGCGTGGAGTCATCTTGTACGCTGAATTCCTTCTATATACATGAAGGACTTTTTCTTAACAATCATGCGAGATGGTTGTACGGTAGATTAGACACCAGTGCGGGTCAAGAGACACGTGTCCCACACCTAAATGTTGCTAGATCTCGAGTGCTGCTGATGACGACAGATTTTTTTCCCCGATGAAGAAGTAGATATTCTCATCTAGGGCTTCTCAAAAAGGAGAAAAAATAAGCGTGTGCGGACTTGGGCAGCTTGCTCTTGGGCATCCAGCGGACATGGTGTCTTCTTATTATATTTATTTTGTTTATATAAGAGTAATCTATACCTTTCTGTTGTGTATATTATCTTATAGAACATGTATATATAATGTAGAAGCAGCAAGAGATATACAGTAGCGTAAAATAGATGTGCATGAGTAATATAAGAAAACAGAATTAATATGATTCCACTGTATATATATTTGATATTTTGATCACGTACAAGTACATATAAAAATAACACGACCATGTCACACGTTGCATCATCCATCTACCTTTACTGTATAGCAGTGAGCCAAAACTCCTCTTACGTACATGCCACTGCTGTATAGCAGCGTAACTTAACACGTGAATTAAGCTAATCTCCACATGCTAGCTTGCAGGCACACGCAGACAGGGAAGCACGGGAGTAACTTATTATTCATGTATAATGTAGTTTATATATAGCATATAATATATATATAAGGGGGTAAATAGGTGAGAGTTGCAACATGCATGCCTGCGCATATTTGTGTCGTGCTAGCAGCATGTGCTAAATTCAGACATGCATGCTCATAATATCCATTTTGGGCCCTGCACGCATGCGAGGGGGCCATTGAGGTTGGGCTTGACGATGGGGGGCAACAAAGGGACGGGGATGGTGATGTTGGTAGAGTAATAGCAAATGCATTTTGTGGTGCTTGTGCCTGGGTTGACAGGGAAAGGGGAGAGTATCAACAAGATGTGCTCTTTGAGGAAAGTGGTCTTGCCTTGAAGGTACGCAGCGGTGTTAGGGAATCCGGAAGGACATGGGTTTTGGGATGGTGCCGGGGGAGGAGTCGGGGTAGGAGTGGGCGGCGCGGGAGTTGGTGCAGGAGTAGGTGCTGCGGTCGGTGCGGGTGTGGGCGCAGGCGTCGGAGCAGGGGTCGGGTTAGGAGTCGGTGCAGGGTTTGGGACAGGAGTGGGCGCTGATATAGGCGCAGGCGTCGGAGCAGGAGTGGGCGCAAGTGTGGGTGCTGGAGTCGGAGCAGGTGTGGGCGCCAGAGTCGGTGCAAGGGTTGTGGCAGGAGTCGGTGCAGACGTTGGAGCCGGTGACTGAGCACGCACTGAAGTAGCCGTGAACACGAGTGCCACGGCTAGGAACAGAAGCACTGGGGAAGCTGTAGCGATGGACTTGTTGGATGCCATCGCTACCAGCTGCAATGCGCGAACGGATATGTGTGTGTATTTTGTTCTCAGAACTCAGACCGTGTGTGTGTCTGTGCTTGAAGGCGTATCGGCGCTACCTGTATTTATAGGCCTTCGACGGACGAGATCGTTAGGCGATCGTCGCATGCAGGTCATCAGTCAGGTTTGCAAATGTCTCTCTGCTCAGTCCGTGCTTTCAATGATGAAGCACAAGTTTCCAACGGTGGAACGTACCCTCCTGGACATTGGAGGCTGCTGCCTAGCTCGTTCCATACTTCCAATCTAGGGCTTCCTCGTCGCCCCTCGTCGCCTCACAAAAAGAGAAACATACAGATACGCATGCACAAAAGTAAACGCCGCCTACAGAGTACGCGCATTGCGTTGCATGCATGCATGTTTGACTGCGTACACCTACTACGGCTCTTGTCCCAGGAGTAGCGCCGTGGACTTGCTTACAGATTGCAAATTATTGCAAGTACGTACGACGACTAATATGCGCCCGATCATAACGTACTTAGCATACCTGTATGCTCCCACTACTCTCACTTTTTTATTCGTCACATTAAATGTCAAATATTATTATCTCTGATCAATCACTTTTAAGTTCTTTATAATTTCACAATATATAAATTATGTTATGAAAGTATATATTTCTCATAGTGAATCTAAAAATATATATCTTATTACATGAATTTATTTAAAATTTTAAAATCAATGATCAAAGATGCAAATGTTTGACTTACGATAAAACTAATGTAAGAGACAGAGTAGAGAAACTATAGAGCCACTTGCATCGCTTCTTATGGGTTCACTCCCGTAGAACCCTAGCATCACCGCCGACGCGCCCCTCGATCACCTTCACCAATCGTCCTTGCCACCACCGAAGCGCACCACGGGTGGCCGCGCAGCCGCAAGGAAGGTGGCGGCGGGGCGCTGCTCTACTTGCTCCATCCCTTTCCCTCCCCATCTCTCTCCGGAGAACAGGCCATCAGGTTTCTATGTGCAAGTTGCAAAGATTAAGTTGTGACTAGATTACTGCTTCTTCCATCCACACTCGAGCCAACGACCCTCGGATTTTCCTTTAGATGGAAATATATATTAAGGGAGCATGCACAGGAAAAGTGTTGATTAATTATGCATTTTTTGAGATTTCGCATTTGCACATTTCTGGGGCCTTGTTTGGCTGTACCTAAATACACCCCAATCTATACGGTTTAGAAGAGATTGAAGTGAAATTTGAACTAAAATATACCTTAATCCTTCACAAACCATGTGAATTGGAGTGTATTTGTACGTAGCTAAACATGCCCCTGATAAATAAAGATTACCTATAGCACTTCTGATCAGGCCGGTGAGGAGCTGCATCGTGGGACTAAAAGGCCAAAATAATCGAAAATCCCATCCTAAACACCTTCGATTATTTTGGATTTTATAACAAATCCAGGAGGTTGAAACAATCCTAATTGAACTAGTTGCGTTCCCCGTACCGCGAGGAGAGGGGCATGTTTTCCCCACCGTGAGACAGTTTCCACCCGATACCCCTTTGCTCCCGAGCCCGCCCAGCCACCGCG